>LGTU01000062.1:0-90546 GCA_001314425.1 Phytophthora pluvialis | reverse complement strand
ACACTGCAGTCCAGATACATACTCACTTGGCATGAAGACCCAGATCGACAGAACAAGGCCTCAGAGAGGACCCACTGTAACGGATATGGTATTAATACCCCCACCACATGCAAGTCGAAGGAAAAGACCGAGGTGAAAGCTTCAAGGAAGACGGACAGATCTATCAGACTGCCTAAAAGGCTTCTATAAGATAGTGACATAGAAGGCCGCTTAACAATCCAAGGCATCAACGGCAGGACACGCCGGTTGTCTACAGCTGTCGCGTTCAACTTGTGGCACGCGCTGTTCCAGCTGGAGATGACATTTCAAGATTGGAGCGTGTCGCCGACGCTGCGAGAACCCGAAAGACGGAAGAGCATTCGGTGCTCAAGCCTTGAGCTTACGACTGCTGCGACAGCTTTGCTCAATCTCCGTCAGGCCAAAGCTGGTGCCGTACCGGTAAGCGCTAAAGCTGCGTGCTCTCGCTCTCGCATGCCATTCCTCGTTTTGGACGGCAGACCACTGGACGACTTCATCTCGTCTTGAAACCATGTTCTCGGCCCGTGCCCTCCTCGTCGCTGCTACGGCTGCGCTCGTCGGCTCTGCTGCTGCCAACGAGGCCGCGGAAGCCGCCAAACTGCCCGTGTTCTTCTTCCACGGAGCCACCGGCAACACGACCAACGGTGCCGTGATTGAGGCCAACCTCACGGCCGACGGACGCACGTACAAGGCGCTCGACTTCTGCTCGAACGCGTGCTCCGTCCGCACCGCTCTTTCGGAGCAGGTGCAGATGGCCATCAAGCAAGTGCGGGAGGTCATCGCCAAGGACACGGCCGCCTACGCCAACGGCTACCACTTCCTGGCCCACTCGCAGGGCGGCTCCGTTGCTCGTGGAGTTATTGAAGATATGGACGACCACAGCGTGCACTCATTCGTGAGCTTGGCCGGCGACGGCAACGGGAACTTCTTCGGACCTCAAGCTTCGGACGCAGTTCCTCTCCAGGTTCTGCTGCAGGCTCTGGGCCCGTACGCCATCGACGCTACGGACTTCAACTTCACCAAGTACGAGGCCGACTCCACCACGTGGAAGGGTAAGTTCCAGCGCGACCTGGTGGAGCTTGTCACCACGAACGAGGCTCTGCAGGGCAAGAGCTCGATCGAGAACATCATCACGCCTCCTCTCGAGACGGCTGCCTTGACGAACTGGCTGAGCATTGACCCGTTCCTGCCGAAGGTGAACAACCTCGAGAGCTGCGGCACCGATGCTGCGTGCGCGGACGACCAGAAGCGCCGCAAAGCCAACTTCGTGAAGCTCAAAGCCGCGCACTTCTTCGCGTCGCCCCAGGACGACGTGCAGGCCCCGTGGCAGAGCTGTTTGCTGGGTAAGTACACGACGGTATCTATGCTGGATGAGGTCGAGGCTAAGTTCGCTGACTTGACCATTGTCGGGATGAAGGACACCGTCGAGTACACGGAGGACCTGTACGGTCTGAAGACCCTCGAGACCGCTGGCGGCCTCCACATCCACGAGGTGGCGGACGTGGCGCACAACTGCTGGCTGTTCGACTACACCTCGCTTGCCACGGATGTCGCGTGCAAGCACGCACCCGTGTACGACGCCGAGATCTACCCGCTGCTCGTGTAAGGCAGCAACCTTTTATAATCCTAGATAAAGGAGCAACAAGTAAATTTTGATGCAAAGCACGTCGTAGGCTGCACGTGCAGTGTTGGACTACCAAAACGACAATTGTCAGGACAGTTTTGCTGTTCGAAGAATGAGCCACTTTCCACTCACAAGGACCTCCTGCAACGTGGGGCCCTAACTAATACATGTACATGTGTTATAATGGTCCTTATCTTGCTCCTCGAATTATCAGTTGAAGGTGCTGGCCCAGCACGGTCACCCAGCACTGCTGGGTGACCGTGATTCACACCGTGATACTGTACAGCACGTGGAAGGACTCGCCCGATGTCTACACTGTACAGTGTACACTCAGTGTAGACATGCAGAATCGACTGGAGATCGAGGTTTGGGATCGGATCGTGTCGCCGAACGCGAGAGAGCGGCGGAAGAGCGTTCGATTGCTGGGCAAAGTTTCAAGCAGAGCGCTAGTTATAACTTATAACTTATAATACACCTGTGACACATTGCTCAGCATCATCGGGGCTCGGCCTCGAAGCTTCAGCTGTTGCCGTAAACGCTGAAGCTGCGGAGCCAACGGATTCACTTGTGCGTGACTCACGCCCCCCACGTTGCAGCCTTCGGTGACTCCGCTTGCCACTTTGCGTTTTGCTCGGTAGACCCCAAGTCGATCACCCGTTCAGCCCGTCTCAAGCCATGGTCTCGTTCCGTGCTCTCTTCGTCGCCGCTGCGACTGCGCTCGTCGGCTCCGCTGCTGCCAACGAGTCTGCTGCTGCTGCTGCCACCAAGCTCCCGGTGTTCTTCTTCCACGGCGCCACGGGCAACAAGACGAACGGAGCGGAGATCCAGGCCAGCCTGACCGCCGAGGGCCGGTCCTACGTCGCGCTCGACTTCTGCCAGAACGCGTGCTCCGTGCGCACCGCCCTGTCCGCCCAAGTGCAGATGGCCATCAAGCAGATCCGCGACATCGTCTCGCAGAACGCTGCCACGTACACCAACGGCTACCACTTCGTCGCTCACTCGCAGGGCGGCTTGGTCGCTCGTGGTGTCATCGAGGAGATGGATGACCACAAGGTGCACTCGTTCGTGAGCTTGGCCGGCGACGGCAACGGGAACTTCTTCGGTCCGCAAGCTTCGGACGCCGTGCCACTCCAGGTTCTGCTCCAGGCTCTGGGCCCGTTCGCCGTCGACAAGGCCGACTTCGACTTCGCCAAGTACGCGGCCGACTCCACGTCGTGGAAGGGCAAGTTTCAGAGCGACCTGATCCAGACCGTGACCACCAACAAGGCGCTGCAGGCCAAGAGCTCCATCGCCAACATCATCACGCCTCCGCTCGCTGACGGCGTCCTGACGACCTGGAAGAGCATCAACCCGTTCCTCCCCAAGGTGAACAACCTCGAGAGCTGCGGCTCGGACGCCGCGTGCAAGGCCAACCAGGCTCGTCGCAAGAACAACTTCTCCAAGCTCAAGGCTGCGCACTTCTTCGCGTCGCCCCAGGACGACATTCAGGCCCCGTGGCAGAGCTGCATCCTCGGCAAGTACTCGACGGTGGCGTCCGTGGCCGACGTGAACGCCCAGTTCAGCGCGCTCAAGATCGTCGACATGAAGCAGACGGTGGAGTACACGCAGGACCTGTACGGTCTCAAGACGCTCGACACCTCCGGCCGCCTGCACATCCACCAGGTGCCCAACGTGCCGCACAACTGCTGGCTGTTCGACTACACGTCGCTGGCGACCAAGGTGGTCTGCAAGCACAAGCCCGTGTACGACGCCCAGATCCACCCCGTGCTGGTCTAAGCTCTCCTAGGAGAGCTATCCAACCTCAAAAAAAAAAAATCTACCAAGTAGATAGTTCAAGCGAACAGCAAAATTCAAAGCTAATTCAGTGTCCACGAAGTGCTTACGATGTAGTAGATTCGTGTCTGACCCTTCACACCTTGGGACGAAACGAACCGAGGACTGTGAGGTCATGAGTAGTAGTGTCTCCAGTAGTGTGCGTCGTCCTGCTCGAGCTGAGGCCAAGAAAACCCCTTCCAATGCGTAAGCTGTTGCCGATCGATCTTTCTCCGGGTTATTCCGTTGCTGATGTTTTTGTCATAGCGTGGCAGATCGTCTCAAGGCGACGGAAGTACGTAAGCGATCTCGAATGTTTTTTTTTTTCCTACTTGCAATGAAAACGGGAACTAGTGTAGTGAACTATGGGTGAATTATCTTTTTCCACGACTTCAGGAAGCTCTGCGAGCTGCGCAGGCTACCATTGCCCGACAGGACAAACGTGAACAGGAGCTACGCCGCTTGGTTGTATCACATGGCATCGCCCAAGAGGTCACGGAAGCCAACCCAGCAGTAGAAGGTACGTCTTGGTCCCTGCTAGATAGCGTTGGTACCAAGCATCTATCTCATCAGCTCGCAATATTCTCTGCAGCAAAAGTTGGTGCACTGAAAGCTGTGCACGAACAAAAAGTGCGAGCCTTAATGCGCTCGATCAACCAGCTTCAAGAGCAGCTTCAAGGGCTGAAAGCTCAAGAAAAGGAGCACCGACGGTCAGCTCTGATCCAGGATCTGCGTAAGCAGCAACGCGAGCAGGAGCTTCTCATCGATGTGCTGAAGCAGACTCTCCAGGAGAAGGTCCCCGAGTTCCAAGACTCGCGAGTACTTGTGAACGACTTCGTGCTCAAGAAAACTGTCGGAGGCCCAATGAGGTTCCGTCCGAAAACCCGTGAGGAACTCGAGGACGAGCTCCGAGCGCTTGGACAGAACTTTCAGCGGACAGTGGAGAAACACAAACAAGACAGTCACCACAACGCAGCGCCAAAAGAGGAGAAGCCTCATGAGAGCAATGAATCCGAGGAAGAGGAAGATGCGAAGCAGGAGAAACAAATGCCGACATCGCCAAACAATCACGACGTTGCTGCAGGTTAGTTCGATCTCGGTCTTTGACGCGAGTTTGGTTCCATGCTGACATCATTTTTGCAGATGACGCACTGTACGAGGAGCTCGAACAGCTTCGAGCACAGCTAGCCTCCAAGTCGGTCACCATCCACGCTCAAGCGGAAGAGATGGCCGCGATCTACGCAGAACTGGACGAGTTGAGAGTGTACGTGCGTCTTCTATCTGTCTGTCAGATGCTGGGATATCTGACGTGTGCGCGTTAGTGTCGAGGACCAAATCGTGAGGAAGAAGCACGTGGTCGCTTTACTGCGGGAGCAACTGGAGCGCCAACAAGCTGCGAACGTCGAGCTAGTCCAAGAAAAAGAAGGCCTGGCTGAGAAGTATCTGCAGGTTCAAGAGGAGGCACAATTTCTGCGGGACATCACCATGGAGGATGCCGGCGCAAAAGACGAAGAGCGATTGCAGCAGCTCGAGCTCATTCAGACCTTGCGGTCTAGAGAGCTCGAACTCCAGGACGAGTTGGAACACCAGCAGAAGAAGTGGGCAACCGATCGCGACACGATTCACCAGCGACTTCGACTCCTGGAGAAGGAGAAGAAGCTCGCTGAAGAAGAAGTTGCTCGAGGTGGAACCGAACTGGCAAAACTGCAGAAGCAGCATGGTGCGTAACTGGTAGCGGTCAAACGCAACACGCAAGATTTCTCGAGGCTAACTCTGTGACGAGGGCTTCGGTGGTTGTAGATGCTTTGCAGCAGGAAGCGCACGCGTTGGAGATTGCAGTCCAAGAGGAGCAGGATCAGAAACTTCTCCTAGCGGGCAGAATTGAGGTAGGTCCTAGGAGGTTATCAACGCACTTCATCGCTGGATTTACCATCAATTTGTGTCCTATCTCCAGGAACTCGAAGTAAAACTAGATCAGTTGGACGCTCTAACACAGGAAGAGCGAGAAAACAACGCTCGAATAATGGTCGAAAAGTTGGCAGCGTTGGAAGCTCTAGTCGAAGAGAAAAGCATGGCGGTCAAGAAAGCAGACCGCCAACTCAATGCTGCCAAACTGCTAGCACGCCAAGCCAAAAAGGAGAAAGAGAGCCTCATGCTCCGCGTGACCAAGCTAGAGGCGGATTTGGTTCAACCTTCTGCTACCGGCTAAGCTTCCCATATCGGTGCTTAGCAACAGGTACACGTTCAGAAACGGTTTGCATACGAACAAAACGATAAATGACTTCGTGTTGACGCTGGTTACCTACCACACAGCTTTTCTACTAGACTGTGGACTCTGCTCACATTTCTGACAGCATGGCCGTCTCGTCTCGATACCGACGCTCTTCGCGTTCAGCGTACTTGTTCTCAAGGAAAATGTGCCATCGATGTCTACCACCTCGTGCAAGATACCAGAAAAGACCGCTGACCAGTATAAGACCCCCGAGGCCTGCCAACGCGTACCCCAGAGCTTGCAACCCCGCCTTGCTCGCTGTACAAAGCTGTTCAAGCCCAAGAAGTACGCCTGGAAGCACCAAGTAGACCATAAAGATGAACAAGACGCCCACTACCGCCCACGACGCACTGAAGTACGCGACTGACCGAGCCCAGCTCAGGATCGGACGCCGCATGAAAGGTATCGGGTACCAGAGCACGATCCCGAAGATATTGAACCACAGGTGCGCAAGTGCCACAGCTACAGCTTGTCGATCGCCAACTACCAGTGAAGCCAGCAAAGCTGTGCCACACGTGCCCAAGTTTGCGCCGACGATCAGCAGATACACTTGGTCAAGAGTGAAGACGCCGAGACCCGCCATCGGTGTGAGCGTGCAAGTCACTACCGTTGATGACTGCACGACGAACGTGATGACCGCTCCAGCAACAATGTTCACGTAGCCATTGAAGGCGAGCATTCGTGACACGAGCACCTTTGTCGGGCCCAAAAACACCTTTGCGAGCATCTGGATGAACCAGATCAGCGAGGCTGCGAGCATCAGGAAGCCGATGACGACCACGATAGAGCCGACTTGGCCATCGCTCAGCGACGTTCCTTCGAACGCCCCACCAGACAGCAACGATATCTGACGTGTGCACTCTTTCGTGCCGGACGTGATGTCGAGAATGGCTTGTGTGTCCACTCGGATGAGCAGCGTGGCGAAAGGCTTGACCATTGCGTCCACGGGGCTGGCGAAGCTCCCACTCGACGTCTTCGCGTCGGACATCAACACCGACAGCCTCTCCAGCGGATGAAACATGACCTCCAATGGGAACATGACGAAGACGGACCAGACGTTGAACATGGTGTGCACCGTCGCGGTCTCCATGGCGCGCTGGAACCGCGACCGGGTCTGAATCTGGCCGAACGCCACCACGATGCACGTCACACAAGTGCCGACATTTGCCCCCATGACGATGAAAACCCCTTGGTGGATCGTTAACCCGTGCGTCGCGACCAACGCCACCGTGATGGAGGTGATAGTACTGGAGCTGTGCAGTAGAGCGGTCGACACGAGGCCCAGGACGAGACCTGCCAACGGGTTGTCGGCGATGGTGAACGCCCCCTTGGCGTCGCAGCCCAAAGCGACCGTGAACCCGGACTCGATGAACTTGACTGCGACCATGAAGAAGAAGAGCGCGGTCAGCATGGCCACGGTGTAGAACAGTCCCAAGAGGGTGTTGTGCACTAGCGAGTGGCCCGTGTACGCGACTTGGTCGTCGTCGTACTCGTCGTCGTACTCGAAAGGCCCTTTGTTGTATCCGTAGTGGGGGCTACCCGCAACACTGGAGCTGTCGCTGAACACGGACGACTGGAGCTTGTTGCATGTGTCGGGGGAGATCAAAACCACGGCCCCCATTGTCGGACGAGAACCAAAATGACCAACTGAGACTTTCAGTCGGCAGGTTCTGCACTGAGGTATCAGCTAAAAAGTCGCAAAAAGAGACTCATCGAAGACAGACCTGAAGTCTTTGAACGTATCTCTGCCCTACTGTCGACGAAAGTCGCCACTACTAATGGATCCTTCTGCGCCCAGATCCGGCGATCGTCAAGAGAGTCGAGGAGCGTATTCCTCAATATCACTGGCGATGGCACCAAGCAGCCACAGCATTGGCAAATCTCGCTAAAACGCAAGACAACTTGGCTCAAAGCGGTCATCTCCGGACGGAGAGCGGCGGATTATATGAGCGCCCGCCATATATTTTCTCAGATTATGTATTGAAAGTCAACCATACAAAACCGAAGTAGCAAAATGAAGTTGGACGATGGACGCCCGCCGTGGTGATTGGCGGAAACTTAGCGGATTCCACCAATCAGCCCTTAGTGAATTCCCAGGAGAAAGAGGAGATGTTTGCGCATCGAATGCTGGTTGTCCCGCTCTTATAGAGTGCATATTGATGTCAAACGGGACCAAGAATATCGAGGTATTTAAATTCCATACAAGCCTATATTAAGTCGGTGGGCGCTCATATAATCCACCCGCGGTAGTATTATTTTCCTTCAAACAAAAGTAGAATCTAGGCAAGATGCGTATTACGAGGATACACCTCATTTTGCTATGACGTGAGCGGACCGAATCTAGCTGGCCTCTATTGCAGTCGCTGTCAGGTCAACACTCAAGTTTGCATGATCGTTGTTGTTGCGCTGATAAAAGTTGCACCGACACGTTGTCTAGGGGCCTTTTTAATGCTCTTTTAAGAAAGAGCTGGAGTGAGGCCTTGCAACGGAGCTCTGTCGCGGGCAGGCTGTTCGGCGTAACTATAATAAATTTGGTAATACAGTACATATAGGTGCAGCTTGTTATTTTTGAATAAAGACTTCAGTGGCGCGAAGGAACTCCGAGAAAGCTGGGCCTTGGTGCGCGATAGGTATCTAAGTTAGAGGTTAGATTCTAACCTCTTTCTTTGATAGTATTCTACTACCTGTAATAACACTTGCATGCTTTGATGGCAGACACCAACGTGCCACCTCTGAGAGAAGCCTTGAGCAGCGGGACTATTGCAGCGAGGTGCAGTAGCAGCTGTCCAAAAGTACAGCACTGATCCACTTCAACTCGCCCTACAACTCGCCCAATCCATTTTCGACCAATCGGCGACTTGAACCGTTACGCTAATCAGACGCCTGGCCTTCTTCCAGCATTGCGCCATGTCGTCGCCCCCCGTCATGATCGTCGTAGACAACGTGCAGGAAGACGAGGTGCTCCCGCACCCGCTAGTCCTGCTCGAAGGGCGCATCACTCCCCTGCACCCCAGTGCGAACCTCTCCCTGGACGCTCGTCTGGACGACCTGCGCACGTCGCTCTGGCCGATCTCCCGCTCTGGCCGCTTCAAGGCGTTCGTGCTGCTCCCGTCGCCCGGCAAGTTCGCCATCACTCTGCAGCTCAACGGCATCGCGCGCCGCATCTTTTGCGTCGAGTACCGACCCCCTGTGACCCACTACGTGGTCAAATTCCACTACCAAATCTGCCTGGACGCCGACGCGCGCGACGGCTTCGACACCCCCCCCGGCGTCGACAATTCCAACGCTGCGGCCATTGCAAAAGTGCGGTTCAACGCGCTGCTGCTTCAAATGGCGACCGCCGAGCTGCTGCACGCTGCCGGGTTGGCCCGACAGACGTTCGCCATGCAGTTCGCACCCGACGGACTGCCCGAGGTGACGCTGCTGCGGTGCAGCTTTACCAACGCACACGCGCGGTCGGTGGACGGCCAGGAGCTCATCAAGCTGGTTCGAGGGGACATTGAAGCCGCCGGGATGGACGACCACCCCGAGCTCGAGTTCAAGCATGCGGTGGTGCTGGGATGTTCCACGTACAACACGCAGACGAGGAGAGCGGAGGGCCACACGGCGCTGGGGGGAGGAACAGTCGGCGTCTTCGGCTCCTGCGGACTGCATACGTGGCCGGCGCATCTTGGCGAAATGTCGGCGTGCTGCTTGGACAACACGCGCATTGACAAGCGCTTTCTGCTGGACGATAGCTGCTTCAGAGGCACTTTCTGGGCCAACTTCTCCACTGGGCTCGGCGCGATGCTGCATGAGATCGGACATACGTTTGGACTTGGCCACTCGACGAGCGGTCTCATGGCTCGCGGGTTTGACGACATGAATCGTCTTCTGTGCGTCTACGAAGCAGACTCTCGCTCGCCTCAAATGGGGTTTCATCGGTCGAGTGCGCAAGGCTGGATTGATTTGAATCACTCCGCAGTTCGTGAAGTTACTGGGCGTGCCGGAGCGCACTGGAACGCTGCCTCGGCTCAGCTGCTGCGTCACTGCCCGTGGATATCAGGACACACCAAGCCATCGCTCGTAGGGCCCACAGTGAACTGGGACAACTCCGTGCTCGGGCCTGTGGGATTCGGTACATACAATGGCAAGCAGATTGAGCTTCCCGAGAAGAATCCGTCACCTTCGGTAGCCGATGACATCGGCGCTGTCACGCTAGACGCTGGCAAGTACATCGATCAACTGGAGACTCTCACTCGCGCTCAAGTGGCAGAAATGGAGCGCACTGAGCCACTACGTGCTGCTGGCACGAAGCACTGGTTCGTTCTTGCTGATGGAGAATACATTACTCGAGTGGATATACGAGCTATGGCCTGGATCGATGGTCTCCAGCTGCACACAAACCTGCGTTCATCACGTTGGTATGGCGGTACAGGTGGCAATCTTCACGCGTTACAGGCCGCTGAAGGGTGGCGGGTGAGTTCGTTCTTTGGCTCAAGAGGTGATTCACATGTTGGTAAACTTGGTGTTCGCTGTCTGCCGATGTCTTCAGTATCCTCGCCTCCTCGTTCGCTGGAGCCTAACGGAACAACCAGCACCGTTCTGACCTTTCCTCCTGCAGGAAAAGCGTTGGAGGGAGGACTCAAGACGCCGTTTTCATCCACCCTCCCTGCGATTGGAGCCGTCGTTGTACAATGTGGGAGGTTTGTCGAGTGCTTGAAGATGTTGTCCCCAGAGGAAGCTGTGTCAAATGCTAGAGACCCAAGGTTCTACCGCTCGAACGAGCACGTCTTTCAGCTATGCCCGGGGGAGAAGCTAATTAAGCTTGAGGTGTACAGTGGTCATTGGGTCGACTGTATACGATTCACCACAACGCTGCGCGTTGGACCTTGGTTCGGGGGAGGCAGAGGTCCCATCAATGCGGTTACGGAGAGCCCAGCAGGGCATCACATCTGCGGTCTCCATGGAATACGTGGCAAGCAATATGTGGGCTCGGTGGGAGCTCGTTACTGTGCCGATGGTTGGGCAACATGCTCACAGACTGAGCTCAACCAAAGACATGCGCAAGAATTGTCAAAGGCACGATGGTTCTGGGTTATGAGAACCGTGCCAGTCTCGAACCAGATTGCAGACCATGCTCCAGGACCACCGCTCGGAATTCTGGTTGCTGTTCAGCGCAGTGCAGTGACGTCCGTGCAGTCCTTCGACAGCATGAACAGGTTTGATTAGTTGGTCAATCAACTCCACTCGACTCTCCTCACTGTCGACAACCTGTACCAAGTGCACTGCGTCCCACTAGCTCCGGGGGAAAGGCTCATGCAGATCGACGTCAGCTTCCGTCCTGTCAGTGCCGACGGCCTCTACACGGTCATTGACGGCGTCTGCTTCCACACCACCACGCGCTGTTCGTCATGGTTTGGCGCCTATCGCGAATCGAATCTGCGCTTCTTCATGCCGCCAACAGGAACGAGCGTCATCCAGCTAGAAGGAACTTACACAGACAGCATCCTAACTGACCTTACCGGGGTGGTAGGGGTCAATGCAGTCACGTCGGACCCGTTCGTCCCGGATGCCCGAGTTCTAGCTGATGGCGGTTCGTATGACGTACGACTGGAAGCGGCTACATTTGAATTCGGCATTGAAACTGTGCTTCTAGTCAAGAAAAACAGCGGCGACAACCTTGATAAGCACGCTTGGACGTGGAACCAGCCGGGAATGCCGTACCCGCGCGTGTGGCGAGCGCCGCAAAAGATGTTGGAGGAGCGCATCAAAGACGTGGACAGCAAGCGCACGCTGTTTGACGAGTACCTTGTTGGGGCCATCGATTCCGGTGGAGCTTACACCAAAACTGCAGCTCCCGTTCTGCACCAGCAGAGGTTATCGCATCCGTGATCTCATTGATGAAAGGATCCAAACAAAAAACGCCATGAGATAGAGTCTGGTTGCTATTGCGACGTCCACACTGCTGCCTTTATCTCTCTAATTGTCACACAGGTAGTTTTGTTGCGCTTATTCTTGATCAGACTCGGGAGAAAGCACTGAAGTCGGCATACTTTCAACGAACGCCAGCGATACTGCACTCTCACGGAAGCCGTGCAGCAGGTCCCGGCACTGATCCTGGTCCAACGCGTGGTACACGCCGTAGTGCTCGTCGGCCACGACGTCAGCGACCTCAATGGACTTTTCTAGCAGCGGCCCTGCAAGCTCCGCCTTGGCATCCTCTGGATAATGGGTCAAGCGCATAATCGTCTTGGCTGACTCGAGCTGGATAAAGTGCAGGTTGAACACCAGCGTCGGCAAGCAGCGCTTCCGAATGGCAGCATCCTCTCTAGCATCGTTAGAGCAGCCTATGAGCCATCCGTGTTCGAAGTGCAGCACCTCCATCGTTGCTGCAGTCGACCGCGACACATGGAACATCAGGTCCGTCAGGTAATCCTTCTCCTCGCTGTACAAGGACAACACCCCCGCTCCAGGGATGTTGATGCAGTTCCTCCACAGGTCGTACTGCGCGCACGCCTGAATATATGCGCGCCAGCAGAGGAACTCGCGCATGGCTCGTTCAATCTCGTCGTTTCCACGCAGCAATTGGCTGTCGCGATTCATGTCTAGAACGCCAATCGAGTCCTCGGGCAGGCTCTCCTCGACGAGTTCCCTAAACGCAGCAACTTTTCCCTCGAGAAGAAATTGCCGTATAAGCAGATTTGCACGAACCAACGCTTCCGCACGATGATGAGGGTAAAAGCACAAAAACTCGATCGTGCGGATCCGCCTCCTGTCAATCTCTGTCGTGGGCACGTCGGAAGACACCGGCTGGCCCTTCTTCTCTTGTTGTTCTTGAGCCACAAACTGATACTCTTCGCACAGACGCTCGACCACAGATTGTAGCACCGTCGACAGCACCTCCATGCCCGCGTAATCCAGAATCCGCTTGATACAAAGCTCGCGCTCTAAAGTGTCTTCGACAGTAGACAACATCTGCACGTAGATCTCAATTGCGCCTGCCGTAGGCAGCCGAGAGGCGTATACTGGCACGAACTGCAGCTGACGGTGCTTCACCAAGTGCCGGATGTATAGTTTTAAAATCATGTGGCCCGCCTGCTCGTCAAAATGCTCGCCAGTGAAGCCGGCGAACATAATAAAGTGTGCGGCAAAACGCAGGAACAGCGACGAAGACGCGTCAGACTGGACGGTCGAGTTCAGCTGGAGATCCCAGTTGTACGAGTCGTCCTCTGGGTTGAACAGCAGCGTATCCAAAATACTCGACACAATGTACTGAAACTTAGCCGTCACCAATTTGGCCTGGATCTGATGGTGCGGTTGGCTGGCCTGCATGCGCACCAGCTCGCTTTGGCTTCCCTGCAGCTCATCAAACAGTGCGTCAAGGTCCACTTGATAGCGCTTAAGGTACTTCGTCTTGTCCAGCAAGCTCGAGTAATGGCGTAGATAGTGGGCATTGTTGCCAACTACTAGCTGCGACGACTGAGCCTTCACCTTGAGCAGCTTGAACAGTATCTCGTCGAGTTGCTGTTCCGTAATACCCTGCAGATAAGCCCAGCAGTGGTCCTCCCAGTTCTCGCACAGCGAACTCTTCGTAATAGCCTGGATGTTGCCACTCAATGCCGCATAAATAAGCTCCTCATACTTCTTTGCAAGCAAACTGCTGCTCTTGGATAGTTTTCCACCAGCATTTTGCTCCGATAGGCGCCAACACATCGACTTCCAAAGCGCGCGGAACGGGTTTCCCCAACGTTCCAACGACAAATCTTCGCGCTCATTGGTTTCACTGGCGCCAATAGGATTTCCCCCCGAAAGGCTTGCCGCTCTCCACGACTGGCCCAAGCGGATGCACAGATCAATTGCATCGTCCATTCGTCCAGCACGGACGTACAACCAAAGAGCCTTCATCAGCTCAGCTTCGTCTTCCAAGTCGTCGGGCAAGACGTGGTCGTCACCATCGCGCACCACCGCATCAGGGTCCATGCGGACTTCTTCTCCCGGGAAAACCTGTTTCTTCATCATTCTCAGCGTGCGCGATCCGCTGGCATCACGCTTGTCGCTGAGTTTAATCGTGTTTTCCAGCGCCATG
Organism: Phytophthora pluvialis; assembly: GCA_001314425.1. Taxonomy (NCBI): domain Eukaryota; phylum Oomycota; class Peronosporomycetes; order Peronosporales; family Peronosporaceae; genus Phytophthora; species Phytophthora pluvialis. The sequence continues at coordinate 76,752 of LGTU01000062.1, read as the reverse complement.
CTCTCCAGCCACGCCTTCACTGCCCGCTGGATCTTGAACGCTTCGTTACGCGTTTCCAGCAGACGCACCGCGTCGTCTTCCAGCATCTCGAACCGCAACTCCGCGGTCTCTGCGCCAAGCATCATCAAGCTGTCTTCGCCGTCCGCCATCTCTTTGTTCGTGTGGCACACTTGGCGGAGCTCAAACAGCAGTCTCCACGTGTTGCGTTCGTCCCTGAGCTCCTTAACGTCATTCTGCAGCCGCTTCTGCGCCAGCGCAGACGTCCCGCGCGCCTTGCTGCTACCTGAGAGCGCGGCCTCCAGCTTCTCCAGTCTGTTTTGCAGCACACCAATGTATCCACTCAGCAGCTTCTCGCAGTACAGGTCCGAGTCCTCCACGTCCTTCAAGTTCTCGTAAAAGTCCGCCGCCATCTCTGCAAAAGAAGCTTCCTCCGGCCGCACATGACGCGAGAACAAGTCTCCTCTAGCCGACGGGACGGCACTGAGCGACAGCGACTGGTTGAACGTGGCCAATTGGTTCATGACGCGGTCATTACTAGAGGTAGCCAGCTGGTCCACCGTCAGTGGCTGCCCTTGAGGGCCCTTTGACGGAGGCGTCGCGTACACCGACGAGATGGACGAGATGGACAGCTTGGGGTCTGCACGGTGCGTCTTCCTGCCGCTGAACAGGCTGCTGGCGCCCCGTCCTGTAGCCAGGAAGCTGTCCCCAACGGCAGCCGCCTTGACGATGTGGATGGCGCCCTCGAAGCCCATGCCGCAGTCCACGACGAGCCACGCATCCTCCACCAGCTGCCCGCCGAACATGACGCGCGCGTCTCTCGCGGAGAAACCCAAGCCCCGCGCGGAGTCGCGTCGCCCGCAGAGCGCGCGCTTGAGGTCCCCGACGGTGGCGATCCGCGGGTCCACGTCCACGAACTCCGTCGACTGGTCCGGGAACACGCCCTTGACGTGCAGCAGGCCGCGACGCACGGACGTGCGGACCACGGGCTCCAGCAGCCGCGCGTCCCCGTCGTCCGAGGCGCCTTGCCCATCCCCCTCGCCCTCCATGACGTCGTCCATGCCGAGCTTGCCCGAGGAGCCCGAGGCGGACGAGAAGTGGAAGCTGTCGGTGCTCATGGCCAAGGAGCTGTCGGCGCCGAAGCCCGCGCTGCGCGGCGGGCCCGGCGCGGGCGCGGGCCCCAGAGACGCCAGGAGACTCAGCGACTGGTCCGCGCTGTCGATCAGGCGCTGCACCGCCGCGCTGCGCCGCGCGTCGTCACCGTCACCGCCGCTGGAAGAGGAGCGTCCCGCCATCGGATTCCGAGCGATCGGGAAGTGAGGGAACCACTCACCGAGTTATCCGGGCGAAACAGGTATCCGGATTATAAAGTGGTGTTGTAAAACGTAATATTGTGTTTCGTTGAAGTTGATCGACGGCACTTACCAGAACATGATGCAGTTCCTGATGGGTCTCATAGTGACGGGGTTCTTTGTAGGAGGCATGGTACTGCTAGGCAACAGGCTGAGACGGTTGTCTTGAACGACCTCTAGCTGTTGGGCTGGCACTACGGGTTGTGGGCTTCTTGGTGCAGATCAGTGTTCCTGCTGCAACACGCACTTGGATACCAATTCGCAATGTATTGTATATACCCTAGATTATTTAGCGTATGGATGGAAGCGTACCATGTAAATCTGTGTAGGTGAGGTGTCTGCACAACAAGCTCTTGTTCGTACTCGTATTGTTCAGCTGCAGGTTCTGAGCAAAAAGGCGGGGAAAGGGTCACCTCAACGACGCTTGTACAAGTACCAACCAAGACTCGAACCTCTCTTGTTGTCCCAAGAAAGGATTCCCAACAGCAGGACTCCACCGTCGTCATTCCAGTGCTTTGCCCTACGGAGAGCTAGACTTGTAGAACGACCCCGCCCAAAGCTCTAAAGGAACTACTCCAGTGTAATGACTCACACCAGACTGACATGGCTACACCCGCGATCTTTCTTGTGGTGCACGTTAATGTACCTATATACCGGTACAGCGCTTTCTAGCCCCCATCCATCCATCATGAACGTCATTAGGCCACTTAGCTCCAATAGACGCTAGCTCCCTCCTCCCTCTCCCCACGATGCAGCTCCTGATCGGCAAGAAGCCGGGCGACGAGGAGCTCAAGTGCTTCCTGGCACTGTCGCTCACCGGCGCCGCGTTCTCTGTGGGCGCCGCGGACAAGAAGTACTCGAGCTGTGGCCCCCAACTGCTCGTCACGCCCGACGCCGAGCTGCTCTTCTCGGCCAACGCCGTGTGCCGCTTCGTGGCCGCCAGCGCCGACCAGCTGCAGAGCGACGACCTGGCCGTGGACGAGTGGCTCGAGTGGGAGGCCAACACGCTGGCCCCGTGGCTGCGCGTGGCCAAGGCCGCCAGAAACAAGAGCGGCCAGCTGGCCGGCCAGCTGGCCGCCATGCTCGAGGCCAAGGAGGAGGCGAGCCCCAAGAACAGCGGCGACCTGCAGTTCCTCTTCGGCCCGGAGCTCTCGCTCGCCGACGTCGTGGCCGGCGTCACGCTGCGCGCTGCCTTCAAGGTGGTGAAGGAGGAGAAGGACGAGGCCGCCGTGCTCCAGACCTTCCGCAAGTACGCGGCCCAGCTCTTCGCGCGCGAGGACATCGCCAAGGGCGTGGCCAACATGAAGAACGCCGGCAAGGCCCCCAAGAAGGGCAAGGGCGCCCCCGGTGGCGCCTCCGGTGCCCCCGCTGCTGCCGTCAAGGACGTCAAGCGCTCCACGTTCAAGCTGGACGAGAAGCTCGAGCAAGGGCTGACGTACCACAACGTCCTGGAGGTGGTAGAGTCCATCTTCGACGCTGCCATCAAGGCTGCGTACCCGGGCCTGGACATCCCGCCCGTCGAGGTCACGCGCACCAACGTTAAGAACGCCAAGTTCGGCGACTACCAGTGCAACTCCGCCATGTCCATCTTCACGGCGCTCAAGGGCACGCCGAACGCCGCCGGCTCGCCGCGTGACGTCGCCAACACGATCATCGCTGCCATGCCCGAGACGCGCGTGCTGGACCGCCTCAGCATTGCTGGCGCGGGCTTCATCAACGCCTTCCTGACCAAGGCGTTCGTGGCCGCGCGCTTGTCGAACGTGCTGGCGAACGGCGTGCAGCCGGCCCCGCAGAAGAAGCAGACGATCGTCGTCGACTTTTCATCGCCGAACACTGCCAAGGACATGCACGTGGGCCACCTGCGTTCCACGATCATCGGTGACACGATGGCCCGCATTCTCGAGTTCCAGGGCTACGACGTCAAGCGTATTAACCACGTCGGCGACTGGGGCACCCAGTTCGGCATGCTGATTTGCCACCTCACGGAGACGTACCCGAACTGGGAGACGGAGATGCCCAACGTGACGGACCTGACGAAGCTATACAAGGCCGCCAAGGAGCGCTTCGATGCCGACGAGGACTTCCACGAGCGCTCCAAGGCGCAGGTGGTGCTGCTGCAGTCCGGCGACGAGAATTCCCGCAAGGTCTGGGTGACGCTGTGTGAGATCAGTCGCCGCGAGTTCCAGAAGGTGTACGACCGCCTGGGCGTGTCACTCAATGAAATGGGCGAGTCGTTCTACAACCCGATCATCCCGGACGTCCTGGACCAGCTGCGTGCCAAGGGCCTCGTCGAAAAGAGCAACGGCGCCGAGGTGGTGTTCACCAAGGCGTTCAAGCAGCCGTTCATGCTCGTCAAGAGCGACGGCTCGTACCTGTACGACACGACGGATATTGCTGCTCTGTGGTATCGCCTGCACGAGATGAAGGCCGACCGCGTTATCTACTACACGGACTACACGCAGAAGGATCACTTCAGCCTGCTCTTCGAGGTGGGCCGCATGTCGGGCATCTACGACCCGACCAAGCAGCGCGCGGATCACGTGGGCTTCGGCACGGTGAACGACGAGTCGGGCAAGCGCTTCAAGACGCGCTCGGGCGAGACCGTGCGCCTGGTGGAGCTGCTGGACGAGGCCAAGGTGCGCATGAAGGCGCAGCTGGTGGAGCGTATCGAGGGTGGACAGACGTCGCTGCCCATGGACCAGGTGGACGCTGCTGCCGAGAAGCTCGGCTACGGCGCCGTCAAGTACTTCGACCTGCGCCAGAGCCCGACGTCCAACTACATCTTCAGCTTCGACCGCATGCTGTCCACCAACGGCGACACGGCTGTGTACCTCATGTTTGCGTACGCCCGTCTGTCCTCGATCATCCGCAAGTCGGGCGTCGACATGGCTGCGCTCGTGGCGCAGCAGCAGAAGGAGGGCAACATACTCAAGCCGGAGCACCCCACGGAGCAGGCTCTGGTCATCGAGCTGCTGCAGCTGCAGGACGTGATCGTGTTCATTAACAAGGACCTGAGCTCCAACCGGCTGTGCAGCTACCTGTACACGATCTCGGAGAAGGTGCAGACGTTCGTCACGGCGTGCCGAGTGCTTGGTAGCGAGGAGCAGAGCAGCCGTCTGCTGCTGTGCGACGCCACGCTCAAGGTCATGAAGACGTGCTTCTCACTGCTGGGCATCGACCCGCTGGACCAGATCTAAGGCGCTCGCGGTCAGGCAGGCAGGCAGGCAAGAAGCGGTTCGTTCGGTGGTCATCCACGAGGTGAGGCAACGAGGTGAATGAACGAAATGAAGCTCAATATTTGATTAGGAAAATTCTAACTTGCACGCATTTCTCCAGGACTTGCTGGTGATCGTGTGAAGGCTCTATCTAACATGCAGAGTTGGGTGACGGTATGTTTGTCGTCGTAGTTGTTGGACATGCAGGCAAAGTACAGTACATCGTGACGCCGGGCCGGCGAGCTCTAAGCGGTGGTGCTGTACTGGAGACCCGTGTCGGTCTCCAGCACGGTGCAGTCGGACAGGATGAAGCGCAGCGAGTACGCCGACAGCCGCCTCTCGCCGGACGACTCGGGCGCGTCGTCCATGTCTTCGTCCTCCTCCTCGCGACCCGCGTCATCGTCGGAAGCAGCGGCCAGCACGGCCGGGTCCATGGGGCTGTCGCCCTTGTAGCTCGGCGGCGGCAGCGTCGGCACGTCGGCGGGCGTGAGCTGCAGCTCGGACGGCACCTGGCCGCCGACGAGCTCCAGGTACTCCTGTGTGAGCTGCTTGATCTTGTGCTGGATGCGGGCCTTCTGCTCGGCGTCCGACACGTGTGCCATGTACTTGCACAGGTGCTGGATCTTGATGAGCTTGGACGACACCTGCCGGTAGGGCCACCGCTGGATCTGCTTCCGGCGGCACACGCGCTTCACCACGGCCTCGCAGCTGCCGAGGCGGCGCGCAGCTTCCCGCAGCGGCAGGTGATAGTACTTCTGCAGCTCGGAGAGCTCAAAGTCGGCGCTGGTGCTGGTCATGGTGTTGCTGCTGAGGTTGCGTTCGTCGAGCCGAAGGCGAGAGCTGTGGCGGCGGATCGGAGCTGCTGGTGCGCTTTGAAGCAACTTGCGAAATGAAAACACACTCGGAGATGGTGCTGGTGTGCAGCTCGCGAGCAGGTGGGCGAAGGCGTGTGCCGTGGAGTGGCCACCCTGGAGGAGCGCTCGTAGTGCAGAAAGTGCGTCGCCATGAACTCGGCGCGCGTAGAGTAGCGATGACAATTGAAGTAGCTTCGCGTGCCAATCGGTGGAGATCAGCAGTTCCAGGATGGATTCTGGCGCCGCGCGGGACGGACGACGACGTTGTGCGACGGGCGGCGGCGGCGCCGTGATTCCGCTGCCTGACCCTGAGCGCCTTGCACTCGACCCTACGCCATCATCCGTCGCTGACAGACAGACAGACAGACAGACAACGTTGTGCTGCTGGTTGCCTGGTATCCATGCGCGACAAGCTGTGCCGGTCGCTGCAATTGAACTGATCGTGGCGTACGATCCTGCTGCAGGATTCCGACGCCTGCCTATCTGACAGAGAGCTAGCTGTATGGCGCTCCGCCACACGAGCCCCGCTCGCGACTTGCACAGCAGCTCTGCAAAATCCACCGGCATCGCCTCCGCCGAAAGCCGTAAGCAGCGCGGCACTGTGATTGTTGTTGGCACTGGCGCAGTTGTCGTGCGGTCATCCTTAGGACGACCGCACGCCTTCAACTCGTATCGGTAGAACACGAACGACGCCGCGCGGAGAGCGACGGGCACGGCAAGTGGACGTCACGCGCAGATGGCTGAGTACATGCAGCGAGCTCCGCGCCAATGCCCGCAGCGCAGCGAGCGAGGCTCCATGCTCCGGTGCATCCATCAACACACCTCGTACTGTACCTCGGTGTTATAGCGGGCCCGAGCAACCGAGACCAGATGTCTTGCTTGCCTTGCATCGATCTCCCTGCGACAAGCGCCGACCGTTTCGAGCGCTCGTCTTCGATTCAAAGATCCTTCCAACTTCAGAGAGCTGGTTCACGCCGGGTCCGTCTTTCTGGGCCAGCCTCGGCCTTTTCAGGAAGCAGAGCATCTCGGCGGCCTGACCCGGAGCGCCACGACTCCACCGAGCTGCTCCGGCTGGAGCCGAGCTCTTTAGTGTCGGTCGCCGATCGACACGGCGACCTGGCGCGCGCGTGTTGCTCAGTCGCGCACACAACGAAGCGGTGCTCGGCGTCGCAGCCACAGGTTGCCGGCCAGCTGGGCAGGAGTTGTGTAGGTTCGCGAGAGCTCTCGTCGCGATCGGCGTGGGCGCGACCAGAGCAGAGCCTTGCCTGCACCCGAGACATGCCCATGCGATGCCGACGGCGGAGCCACCTCCGCGTGCGTCGTCATCGTGGAAGCTGCCGCCGCTGGCGAGAGCTTCCCGCCGCTTCGTCGCTTGCCTCGAGCCAGCAAACTCGAACTCAAGTGCAATCTTATGACGTTCGTTTGTCTGTCCTGCGCTCGGCGCGGCGCGCCCAGCTGTCTGGATCGCCCCGCAGCAGCCGCCGAACTCGTGGGCAGCGCGCTGTGGGGCTATCCTCTTGGCTGCATGCGCACGTAACGACCAAGCGACTACCAAAAGAAAACCGAGCGTTCGTTGAGCTCCGGTTTCGCTTTCGATGGCGAGCGGACAAGCAACCGCTTGCTCGAATCCAGCCATGCGCTGACTGCCAGCGACGGGGTCGCGACGAGCTCCGGGCGCTCGTTGCCGCGTCGAGCTCAAAAATTCAGTGCTCATCCGCGCGGAGCCGCTGGCGTGCTGCTGTCGGCGACAGTGTCGCCGCGCTCCGCCGTCCAACTGCAACTGCCGTTGTCATGACATGGCGACTTTTGATGAGACCGAGCACGCGGCGCGCCAATAAAAAGGTCGTCGTATTATTTAATACATGTACCGACGGGCGTTCACCACCTCGAGATGATCTCGGCGAGACGCTGTGCCCTGCACATGCTGCTCTGGGTGGAGTCTCACTGAGACGTGCCGTTGCCAAGTTGCCGATGTAGCCATCCGCCGTCGTGTCATCGCACAGTTGAACCGAATAAGATCGGGGCGGATCGCTAAGATACGCCCGCTCTGATGCGCCACGTCCTGTACAGCGCAAGCCTGTCATACATGTATACTCCAGTGGAGTGGTGTGGTGACTCCATCACTCTGCCAGCGATCTCGACGCCGGCAAAGGCGCGACAGCCGCCGTCGCCGCCACGCGAGTCCATCAGCTGCCGCTGGCGTTTCTTGGTGTCAAATCCCGCGTGCTCGTAGCGCGGCGGAGGCGACGCCCAGGACGATTCCGCCAGCGCTGCGCCGCGGTTCCCGCGCTGCTGCCCGCAGCACAGCGATGTGTAGCATGACGACGGCGCGTTGAGTGGCCCACAGGCGCCGGCGCGAACGAGGCAGCCTCCTCGAGGCCACGCTGCGGGAAGAGTTCCCCCTTGGAACAATAGCTGCACATCCCGCTGATAACAAGTGACTAAGCGATCTGTCTGCCGGGCGGCGTGTCGCGGCGTGGCAGCGCTCGCTCGCGCACACTGTGCAGCACAGGTCCTCCGTGGGAGCTGTGACTCTGAAAGCGGGGTGGTGCTGGAAGGCATACGTTCTCAGCTGCTATTACCTCTCGCCACGGAATGTGTTCGGTGCTGGCACCATGAGCTTGCAAATGGTACGAGTCAACGACAACTACATTTTTGCGCATAAGTCGTCGCTTTTAGTGCTGAGCTTACAGCACAAAGCCCCCTACAGCATCTCCAAAGGCTGTGAGCTAAAGCTCTGTTGCGGGACGCTATCCGGATCCCAGGGAGCGCTTCCTTGAAAGTGAGGCTCCGTGCTCAAAGTCTGGCACACAGCGGTCCTTGTCACTTGCTGCACGAAACATTTCGGTACAAGGGAGAGCGAAGCTAAACAACGTCAGCTATCGCCCTCGAATGAGCAGAACGACATCCTCTCCATCTTCCCAGGCAAATAAACAGCCACCGTCTTCATTGATTGGGAGCAGGACGGCTCGCATCGATGGCTAAAATAACCGGGGGGGGGGGATAAGATTCAAAACTGATCACTCAAGTTGAAGTAGAAGTTGCGTTATCGGTTGCTTTACGCCGGTTGTCGAAGGCCCATGTCCCTAGGTTTCATTCGCCTTCCACTATCAGCAGCTCCTGGAGATTGAACCGCGTTACAAATTCCGAGGCCGCCTCCCGTTCCTGCGAGACGCAGCGCTATTTGAGCAAAAACACATTTCCCTCGAGACGGATAAGAAATAAGCGGCGGCATCAGTGCTTACCTTGCACTTGAACGTAGCTTGAAAGAACCTCCGCGCGAAAAGGAACACGAACTCGCACAGAAATACAGTGTCGGAGCCGTACTGCGAGCCGTAGAAATACACCTGCAAGACACTGTCCTTCTGTTCCGCGGCCACAACTTGAAACCCGTGAGTGCCTAGGTGTCGCCCCACGTCTGCTCGCGATGGTTGATTCGCAAAAGTGCACGAGAAGGCTCCGCTGTTCAACAAGGTAAAGAGCGCAATGGGCCAGTCAGACGCGCGGTTGGTTTGGCTCAGGGATACGAAAATCGTACGTAGTCTCCGTTTGCTTCCAGAACTGCCAGAAGTCAGGAGCAGGTAGATTTTCTTCCGGGTCCATCAAGAAGACTGGCGAGGCAAACGGGATTTGATCATAGCCTTGCGGTTCCATGGACGCAGACATTTCTACTGCAGCATGGGTGGCTGCGCCTGACAACCGAGGGGAAGCAGGGCGAGGACTTGACTGTCGACGAGCTGAACGCGGAGCTGGAGTCTCACCGTCGCCTTCCATCGCGAGCTGCAATTGTGACATCGTGGCATTCCCCTCTGCATTGAAGAAGCCGATGTGGTTTCTGTTTGCACCAGCCCCCACGCTGTCTTGTCGACGAGGCTTTCGTTGGGATGTCGTCCTGCTGTGCCCGCGGGGGGAAGTGTCGACAGGTTGGACGGCCGCACCACGAGCGTCCATTGAGTCGTCGTCGGAGTCGTCGTCGACATCGTTGTGCTTTCGATCTCGAGGACGTCGAATATCGGAGAGGAATTCAGCCCTGCAAGCAGAATACACGGTGAGTTCACGTCGGGTACACAGAACGATTGATGGAGGAGTGAGTACACATACCCAAAGAATTCGTCTGCCTGAGAGCCTTTGCGATGGATGGTACGAAGCAGCCAAGGTGAAACGACGAGGTGCACCTTGGGTTGAGCACAACATAACCACAATGGAGACATTAGCCAAGCAAGAAGACCCTACTGTAGTTTAACACTTAGTGAACGTACGGTAACGATGACGAGCGTCGTGAGGTAGATGAGGCTGGCGCTGGACGACGCGATGTACTGCACTTCCACGAGCCCGAACGCCGATAGCGTTGCAATACCCAGCCATAGAGCTGCACAAAGTGTTAGCGCCTTCAACAGATATGTCTGTGGAGGTAGTTGCAAGCCAACCTATTGCCCACGATCCGACCCCGAGGAGGAAAAATGTGCGCACGTGCGTGATCAAGCGGTTGCCATCTTGCTGCAGCTTGCGCCACTTGCCATCGATGTAGAACCCGTGAAGGCTGAAGAGCAACGAGACGGCCGCGTAGATGAAGTACAGATTGGCCAGGGTCACGTGGCCTGACACTTTGTAAAACTTCTGGATGTGCGAGTAGTAGCCTCGAATGACCTGGATGGGGTACGATACGCGTATACAGTACCATCCTGTTAGACAGTGATCTCAACGCACAGTGTTGTTCAGAGCTTACACCGCCGAGAGTGAAGGCGACCACCGACAGGAGGCCAATGATCACTCCAAGGATCACTAGACGACGGCGAATCTTCTGGAGTATTGACCGCTTGGTGCGTTCGTATTCCTCTCGACGAATTTCCACCACCTGCGCGCCGCGCATATCGTGGCGAAAGTTCTGCAGCAGAGAAGTCGAGGCGAGTGAGCAGCTTGACTTTGTTTTCGACGCAAGAACGGCAAACGTACGCTAGGCCGCATTACAGACCCTGTAGCCATCTTGACGAGCCCTAAGGAGACCAAGGAAGTGACCAGCAAAAGCGAAAATGCTCGAGTGCGGTCACTATTTTTATAGGCACAAGGCATGAAAGCGTTTTCAAAGCGAAAAAGAAGAAAATGTTATCCATAGTCTATCTACAGGCCAGAAGCCCGTGTAACTTGTGTGCGAGAACGAGTCCTTGGCATGATTGTCACTTATTTCTTGGCCTCGATGATCTTCACCTTGGCCTTGCGTGTCTTCTTGGGGCGACCAATCTCGATCTGGTTGCGCTTGTGCAGACTATCGAATCGGTCCAGGAGCGGGTTGCCCTTGGGCTTAAGCGTCCGCAGGTTTCCTGTGAGCTCCTCCGAGAATGAGACCGGCGTCTCGCGCTCCAGTTTGCTGCGTATCATACGGACGAGAGATGGCGCAGTTAGTTTCAATGCCAAACCATATCCCAAAGCTCCAAAGCTCCTCGCACAGTCCACTTACGTGTACTTTCCAGCCACGCGGACGAGCGGCTCGTCCTGCAGCTTTTGGTCTAGCTGGAGCTTCTTCAACTCCTGCTTCTTGGCTGCTTCCTTCTCGCTCTTCACGATGGTCTGGAGAATGTGATTGGAGCTGCACCATTCATCAATCAAACACACACAGAGTTAGTTTTCCAGGGAATTCCCAAACCACCACGACCAAAGGGCTCAACGTACGCGTTGATCTGCTTGATGATCGCCTTCTCGCCACGCCGCGTCTGGTGCTCCAGCTCCATCTGCTTGTGTCGCGAACGCTTGTTGCGCTGGGCGCGCGTCACCTTCTCCGGCAGCTTGAACGCCTTGTGGGCCGTGCCGTCCTCGGCCTCCGAGTCGCTGGCCTCTTCCTCCGAGTCGGACGAGTCCTGCTTGATGTACTGCAGCGTCTCGTCCGACATGCCCCTGGTCACGGGCTCCTGCAGCTGGGCCTTCTTCTCGCGCTTCTCCAGCTCCCGGGCCACGGCCTCGGACATGACGTCCTGGTGCGAGTCGAAGTCCGGGTGGTACGACTGGCCCGCAGCCGCCACCTCCACGGTGGGCACCTTGTGCTTGGTAGAGGCCAACAGTTTGCGCCGCTTGGTCTTCTTGACCACCACGGGCGCCACGTACTCGTCCAGCTGCTGGCTCTGCTCGTCGGCCTTGACGCTGCCGTCCTGGCCCCAGAGTCCCTGGAGCTTGTCCGTCTTCTTCTTCTTGGGCTCCGTCGGCTGCTCCGTCGGCTGCTGTTGGAGCTGAAGCTTCTTGACGGCCAGCGCCTCGCCCTTGTGCGTCTTGGACGCGTCGAACCTGCGCGTGCTGGCCAGCAGCGGGTCCTTCTGCAGCTTCTCGAGCTTCTGCTTCTTGCTCAGCGGCGCCGACTCGTCGCCGCCCCTGCTGTCCACCTGGAAGAGCTGCTGCGCCTCCACATGCTTAAGCTTCTTGTCCTCCGCGTCCTGCCGGATGCTCTGCTCCACCTGCGCGCCCACGGCCTTGAGGCGCTGCTGGCGACGACGCTTGCTGCCTCCCATGCTAATAGACAATGTTCGTAGCGTGTCAATGCAGCTCTTCACAGCCAGTGGAGCTCAGTATGCCGTTGGACGGTGCTGTAGTTCGTACTATTTGTAACAGTAGTGCTATCGCCACCGAATTGTGAATAACTGTTAAAGGTAGTTAAAAGACCATGACATCATTCATGCAAACACGACAGAAAACCTGAGTTTATCATACAGAGAAGAAGACGATGGCGTTGTCTCCAAGGTATGCGCGCGTGGGGGCGGAGGAGAGCCGCGACGACCTGGCGCTGGTGCGCCACGGCAGCGGCAAGTTCTCTCCGCCCCCGCAGGCGGCGCAGCGCAGCTTCACGACCGAGGACCTGCCCAGCACCAAGTCCATCGTGGCCGCAGCCGCCACAGTGGAGACCAAGAAGCGCTCGGGCTCGGACATCTTCGAGAGCAGCCGCTTGGCCATCATCAAGGGCATCCAGGGTGTGGGGCTCGACCGCATGGTGGACTCGGTGCAGAAGGCCTTCACGCCCGACGACTCGGAGCGCGTGCTGCGCGCCGAGTGGCTCGTGGTGGAGACGGAGGAGCAGCAGCTGCAGCAGCTGCAGGAGGCCGTGCACACGCTGCAGAAGGCCTTCAAGTTCTCCAACAGGCTGCGCACGCTGGTCAAGCTGGCCACCAGCACGCTGGCCAAGTGCGACGAGCTCGTGGAGCGCAGCCAGGCGCATCTCGAGCAGTGCAACCTCATGTTCGCCCAGTTCGCCAACGAGATCGCCACGCTCACGGACTACCTGGGCAAGCTGAGGGAGGCCGTGGTCCCGCCGCTGCTGGCTAAGGACAGCAGCGAGGAGAAGCGCAACGCGAGGCGCGCGGAGTGGGCGCTCGCGAGGATGGCCCAGAGCGCGCTGTCCATGGTGTCGGAGATGCGGGAGAGCGTGGACGAGCTGGACGAGCTCATGACCGAGTGCACGAAGCTCATGGTGCAGAGCATCACGCTGCTGCACATGAGAGGGAGGTCCGCCGATTTCAGCGGCACGGGCGTGGCGGCCGGTGCGGCGGGAGTCGTGGCCGGAGCGGTCGTGGGTGTCGCCGGAGTGGTTGCTGCTCCTGCGACCAGTGGACTTAGTATCCCCATTTCGCTTGCTGGCAAGAGTCTGTTCCTGTCGGGCATCGCGGCGCTGACGCCGTCCAGTATTATGCTCAGCCGTAAGTTGGGGTGGCGAGGAGTGTCGTGTACTTTGATATGAAGAGTCTGACGAGGGTTTGTGTCGCTGTTGTTTTCTTCTGTTCGAGCAGGCCAGAGCCAGCAGCTTGGTGGGCTGTCGTCGCTGGTGGTGAACCTCAAGTCGTGTCTGGAGATCATGAACCAGAAGCGGGAGGAGATGGCGGTGGCGTTCGCCGCGACGGAGGGCCTCGACCTCGACATCAAGCAAGCGACGGATTTCTGCCAGGATGCCATCGAGCTGGAGAGCTCCATTTACGTGAGTTTTGACTCTTCGATGGGTATTGTTTCTCGCGTGGTAGAGAGAACTGACCGTGTTCTTTGATGCAATTGCAGGAGAGTTCGTGGGGCTTCATCGAGGACATTAGCGTGAAGCTCATGACGCTCAACCAGTCGGTGGAGCTCTTCCAGGCGTCCCCGAGCATCTGGCATTTTTGCAAGTCGGAAGACGCCATGTACCAGTACCTGCTCGCCGAAGAGGAAGAAAACTGATCGGTCGCTCCCACTGGTAGGATGTACCGTGAGAATGAGCAGCACAGTTCGTTGCCACGCAGCAGCAGAGGGATGTGTCCACGCACAGCTTTCAAGGACACAACCGTCCACCTCCATTTTGTATATGTAGCCATTTGCACCGTAATCGCGAAAAAGTACATAGTACCCGCTTTTGTCATGAAATTACTGGGTCACCTTTTCCCATACAAACCTCCAATACTCCACGGTCATGGATCTGTACGCCGACCTGCCGCTGGCCAAGGGCGCCAAGGCGTCCTCAGCGCTCGACGCGGATGGCAAACCCAAGGCTGCTCTGTCCTCTACCAGCTCCGGTGCGTCCCCAGCTCGGCCATGCCCAGAACCCTTAAAAATTTCCTCCTAAAAGGCCCCACTCATTTCCCCCCAATACTCGCTAAATTCTGTATTTTCTTGCCTTGTAGTGTGGGCCAGCGCGCCGTTGATGGTGCCACATGTGGCCAAGAACAAGAGCAACAACCGCCCGACGGTAGTGACCACTAGCGTAGGGTTTTGTGGCCGCAGGCAAGAGATATCGGACGTTTTTAACGAATTTTTACCGTCTTCTGTCGTCCCTTATTGCATGCAGAGTACGTCGATGCTGCCAGCTGCATTGGCCGCAGGCAGAGGCAAGAGCCCGACACGGTCGGCCATCTCGCTGGCCTTCACGCCGGCGTCGGTGGCCAGGAGAGCGACGGGGGTCAATCAAGCGTTCCAGAAGAAGCAGGAAGAGGACAGACAGGAGAAGGTTCGGCCCATGGGCAAGGGACTGGGGTATGTCGCGGCCACGGAGGTGAAGGTGACGTCGGTTCAACAGCAGAAACAGGAGGTGGAGGAGGAGGTGGCGGATGTCGGTGGTGGTGCAGCCCGAGGCCACTTCTTCCAGGCGACGTATCGAGACGAGTACCACCCGGCACGACCTAACAGCTATGAGGTCTACTGCAAGGAGAGAGAGGACAGGAAGAAGTTGGAGCAGGTGAAGAAGGAGCTGAGTCGACGACAGAGAGAGCAGGAGCGAGAGGTGGGTGAGCATGTGGGGTGCGGATGCGTGTGTGGTCGAAGTGTGACCATTGTGATGGTGGTCTTGTACGGTGCAGGGAAAGTTGGAGCGTGAGCAATTGGCGAAGGATCTGGCTGAAGGCCGAGCGCCAGCGATGGAGGTACCGGCTCCTGCTGGACGTGGCCGTGGCATGACTATGCCGGCGTGGATGCGCAAGAAAATGTTCGTCATTGGCGTGCTGGGTACTGGCGTTGAGGTGGATTTTGCTAACTGCTGCGCTGTTTCAGTGAAGAAAATGCTGCTGTGGCAGCGTCACAGCCGGAAAGCGAGCGTGACGTTGATCAGTCGAAGAACTCAGAGGTGAATGCACCTGTTACTGAAGGACAGTTTGAGGATGCCGCGGAGCCACGAGGTGGCCTGGGATTTCCAAACAGGGGCATCGGGTTCTCTTCATCCACTGGGGCGTCGCCCTCGACAGCATCTGGTGAATTTTCACGAACATCCATGGCTGAGTCACACACTCAATCTCGTGGAAGCAGCTTGAGCCGTGGTCATCGTGATGACAGTGGCAAGGATAGAGGTTCTTCAGAACGACTTCACTTGCAGGGACCGGAGCTGGATGAATTTGGGAGAGAGATCCGGCATGAACCAAAGCGAAAATATGAGGATCAGCGCAGTGAGAATCATGACGATTGTGGAACGAGCTCGAGGAACTACGACGGTAGGCGGGACAACAGCCACTACAGGAACAGCGAAAACCGCTCGTCCAGTGAGAAGCGCCGTCGGACAAGCGGTTGGGATAGCAGATCGCCAGGCAAAACTTCATTGACTAGCCGAGTGGTGCTACTCCAGGTAGGAAGCCATCGTCGATGTAGCTGCATAACGAGCCTGCTTGCTGAGTGTGTTGTTGAGCTAGAATATGGTTGGGCCAGGTGAAGTGGACGACGAATTGCAGGACGAGGTTAAGGGCGAATGCTCAGAGACGTACGGTCCTGTGGAAAAGTGTATGATCTACGAAGTGACCGGAAGGGTCCCAGCCGAAGAAGCAATCCGGATCTTCGTTCAGTTCAGGAACGCAGGAGACGCTACTAAAGGTAAAGTGATGGTAGCAAGAGTCTGGCGTTATAGGCCACATTTATCTCATGTTCAACTCATGAATCATTTGTTGGTGTAGCTTTGACAGGGTTAAATGGGCGATTTTTTGGAGGTCGCGAGGTCAAAGCGGTGTATTATGACGAGGGCAAGTTCGATCGAATGGACCTCACTAGCCAGTAGAGATGAAGTGACTTGGAACGCCAGACGTGTAAGTGAATTCTGGAAACGTGTTGCTTGTTTCCTCAATCTGTTTTGTGTACGACATTGGATGAACCAGACAAGTATGTACTACATGTAATATAGTGCAAGGCTGTGCCTTGGAAGTGGTGATCCCGTGCGAGCAAAATGTGTACGCAGTCACCATTGACTGGGGGTGGCTTGGTCCCCGTCGCACTTGTGGTGTTGGAGCCCTCATCGCCAACAGCAACAGCTGCACCATCAGAGTCGGTCTTCACATTGCTCTCACCTGCGTCAACCTCCAAGTTGGCGTCATCAGTCATGGCTTCGGTGATTCTGGTGCCGCCAGAAATCGGTCTGCTTGTATTATTGGCCGGCATCAGCCTTGGCATCGGTGTATTAAGTGTTCGTGGAAGAAGTGACACCCTTGGTGGAATATCGGCAGTGCCGGTGGTGGTAGATGTGATGGTGGCAGTGTTATCGGAAGAGTTCGCTTCAAGTATCAAGACATCGGAGCCAGTCACGAAACTCTGAGCAGTATCACCCTGGATGTTGGTGCTGTCGGTGATCGTGCTGTAAGTCATGCCAGTACTACCCGCGACTTGAACCTCTTCGCGTAGGTTTGACCGGTGCTAACATACGTGCCATCACTCTTCATCGTATTGGTGCCGCTCTTCGTCCCAGCAAAAATGCCAGTCATGTACTCAACATTGGAGTGTGCCTTCC
Organism: Phytophthora pluvialis; assembly: GCA_001314425.1. Taxonomy (NCBI): domain Eukaryota; phylum Oomycota; class Peronosporomycetes; order Peronosporales; family Peronosporaceae; genus Phytophthora; species Phytophthora pluvialis. The sequence goes on along the minus strand of LGTU01000062.1, from coordinate 60,140 downwards.
AGCGTCAACTTCAGCATTGCCGCCAGTGGATATGTTTGGTCATCCTGTGCAATGGAACTGGAGTCAGCATCACCGTACTGGGCCTGCAGCTTTCGTATGACCAACCGTAACTCGTGGAGCCCAACCCAAAAATATCACCGGTCCTGGGGTCAGGCTGCCTTAGAGGCATTCATGCTTAGAATGTGGTGGTACGCTCCCCAGCCCGGCAGCTGTCATTCCGATGCCGATGATGTTAGTGACCAGCGTATCGAGCCGTGGCTTTGGCTTACAGCAGAACTAAAGAAGTGGAGAACCCTACAGCTTCCGTCGTAGCAACTCATTGTGATGGTCGAGGCTTGTTTATCGCTAACAGCATAGAAAAGTGCGAACAGCAAAACCACCCGAGGACGGGTACAAGACGGCGAATCAAATACTAACATTACTCCTCTGGATAATTCAGCACAACCGCGATGGAGATCACGGCAAACGATGCGTACAGCGACAGCAAGGTATAGCAAAGACGCGGACGGTATCGAAAGCCGTCGGAGGATGCTATCCCAATGTTCAGCAGCAAACTCAGCAAGAGGTACCCGAAGCCCAAGTACACAAGTGGCGACGGCTCGCCCATGGAGAGAGGTCCGCGTGAAATGATGGCGATCGTAAGCGACAGCCCAATGCCGACCAGCAAGTTGAACATAGGCCCCGCAAAGCAGCCCGCGAACGCCATCGTGGGGAAGCCATCGCGCGCGATCGCCATGTTGGAGACGAGATCTCCGATGGAGTTACCCCACGCCAGAACCTGCCCAATCATTCAAAAACCACGACAATTAGCGCTCTCGTGATACTTTTCAAGCCATACAAGAACACGCAGCACTTACCGATACCCCCAGAACCGAGTTCGAAATTCCAAAGAGCTCGCCCAGTGTCTCCAAGACGGCTAGCACCTCGTTGGCGATGTTCATGATCCAAATGACTGACATGACGAAAGCCAAGCAAATCAAAGGCGCCAGTTGCCAGCCTTCTGGCGGTGCGAGCGGCGAGGTGGTGTACTCGATGATAGCGCTGAACGTTCCACCGAGCACGACGACCGTCATAAGGAAAACGGGATCCTCGACGCTGAAAGAAAACACCGATACGCCGAATAGGAGCATCGCGAACGGAGGACACACTACAACCAGGTTCTTATCCCAGGTGTCCTCGTCCACCAGCGGGATGGTTAGCCGGCGCACGAACACGGTAAGGACCTCCACAGGGCTCCAAATGAACCGCTCAAAGGCCCAATAGAGGCATCGTCCAGCACGAACAACAAGCCTTGTCCACCTCTTTGCTTGGACCTTCACCCGATCGAAGAAGGCCACAGCCATGACGGCCTCCAGGGCGAGCTGTTCATCTTCTGCCGCTTGAACTTTCGCTTCCAGCTCTTTTCGTGTTGCCTCCTCCTCTGACGTGTCGAAGTGGCCCTCCGCTTCTTCCTCCCCTTCTCCCATTTCAGCAGAAGGTGGGAATTCGTCGATATCGCTGAGTGTGTGGTACCCGCGTGTCCAGCGCCTTGCCGAAGTCCCAAACTGCGCACTCGTTTCCAGCGACTCCCACGCCGATTTGCGTCGACGTCTTTGCCGCCTCATCCGACGCAGTGACTCCTGCATTGACCCCACGCACATGGACGTGGGGCGCTTCAGATGTACATCGGTGACTTCCAGCAACGATTGCCCTTCATCTCGACCCATTGGCCCGAGGTTATCACTGAGGTGAGGCGTTGATCTCGGTGTCGGCACGGAGCTCTTGCGATAGAGAATACGATCCAGGAAGCGCGGTGACGGCTCGGACTGCTCCGAGTCCGAGAAAATGTGGGAGCGGTTGAAGGTGTCGTACACCGGGATGGTTTGGCTCTTCAAGTAGGGTCGACGTTTGTGCTGCTGCTCTGTTGGCTGCTCCGCACGTGTAGGGACCAAGAATGAACCCCCAGCAGGACTCTTTTCACTCGTCGAGGACGACCAGTACGGCTCATCCTCGTCGTTCAGCACCGCGTAGATGGCGTCGTCCGTGTGCACTCTCGACGGGAAGCACCACGCCGCCAAGTACTTGTCCGAGAAGACCACGAGCACGTAGACGACGTAGATGCACAGGAAGCCCACGGCCTCCAGCAGGCCCACTTTGCCGTCGAAGAACACGAGCCCCAGGTAGAGCACCGCGACGAAGTAGAAGGCCACGTCGCGCAGGAACGTGCGCGGGATCAGCTGCTCCTGGCCGTCCGACACGAGCCCCACGCACGCCGTGATCACCGTCGTGACCAAGAGCCCGCCGCCCAGGATGGCCGTGACCCCGATCGACGGCGTGGGCGTCGCGAACGCCGCGATGTTGGAGAAGACGTCGGGCGAGCCGTTGCCGAAGCTCAGGAAGGTGACGCCCGCCACGTGCGGCGGGATGCGGTACTTCTCGACGATGGCCTGCAGCACCGGGCAGAAGAACTCGTCGGCCGTGGAGCTCAGCAGGTACAGCAGCAGCGCGAGGCACAGCACGAGCGAGGCCTTGCCCAGCACGGGCGAGCCCTGCAGCAGCGGGCTGCAGTGCACCAGGTGGTCGTAGTCGAGGAAGCTGTCGCTCGTGCTGGACGGACCCGAGCAGTCGTACGCGGCGTCGACGTCGTGGGCCGCGGGGTCTTCGCTGACGGCACCTAACGCCACCGCAGCGAGCCACGCGAGGCATAGTGTCAGCGGTCGCGACCGCTTGAGCATGGCGACGGCTTTAATGGACTGAGGAACGAACGTCCGGAGCAATGCGCACTTGATGTGTGTGTTGTGTGGACATCGATCGACTAACGGGCGAAGCCAAGTCTCACGTGGCAAGAGAAAGGAGGGCGAAAGTATCCAACAAAAACCAAATGCCTGCTGGTACACCAGCGACTGAGATGTCGGATATACGACGCGCAGTATGGCAGTCCGTGTGTTTTACAGGGACGCCATTCCTTCTGGTAGTTGTTGGGAAGTTTGGTGGCCCGCACCAAACAAAAGGCAGATGGCCCGTATCTGCATATTCAGAGAATATGCATCTGCGGGCAACCAAACTTCAGTGAATATTATTCAGATACCAAAACCGGAATATCCATCAGGATGGATATTCCTTCCTGCAGTCATGCGGTGCCATCCAACCAAGCTGTCAGAGACGACTGGTGACTCGCGAGCGGTGCCGCCGAGCTAGGCGCGCAACTGCGAATTTCGCTAGCGTGTTGGATGGGCTCAGGCAGCGCAGGCGCCGCACCAGCTCGCCAGCAATAGAAGAAGCGCGGGGTCTCGAGCTCCGCTTCGGATGCCACCACCCAAACGCTGTCCTCACGCCCGGCAAAGGTCAGATGGCTGCTGCCGGATGGTCCACTTCAACCTGAAGCAGAGACTCTTCCTTCTCTAGTGTACCCATTTCACTGGAGATTTGGTGTGCGGTACACCATGACTCGCTGGCGTCACTTTCTCACTTCGGCCAAGCTGCTGCCACCGGAATACGACCACAAATCGCACAACTCTGCTCCCGAATATAAGATAGCGAGCGATCGTCGTGCGTCGTTACACGTCAACTTGACCCACCTGGACTATTCCTGAGCCCACAACCGCTTTCGCCCGCTTCTCCGCTCGAAGTGCCAATGGTTCGCCATAATGCCAAACAGCAGGAGCCGACCGCCAATGTGGAGGACCCCACGCTATCCTTCTCGTTCGCCTGTGGTGGCTGGCTCAAAATGTACCTGTTCGGCGTGGCCAAGGCCCTGCAGGAGTTCGAGCTGGAGAAGGACGCGCGGCTCATCGGCTGCTCGGCCGGCGCGCTGACGGCCACGGGGCTGGCGCTGCACTGCGACTTCGACGCTATCCGCGACCACGTGCTGCACAACATCATCCCGCAGGCGCACGCGTCGCTGGCCGGCTACTTCCGCGTGCGGTCGTATCTGCGCGACACGCTGGCGCGCCACGCCGACCTGCACGAGTTCGAGAAGCTCAACGCGTCGCAGCAAGTCACGATCGTCTACACGTCGCTGTCGTCGCTCAAGTCGCGACGCGCGACCAGCTTCGAGTCGACGGAGCACTTAACGGAGACCTTGCTGGCCTCGTGCTGCGCCCCGCCCATCGGCGGCCTCCCCTTCAAGCTCAACAGCGAGTGGATCATGGATGGCGGCATGCTCGACTTCCAGCCCGTGTACGACAGCAAGACGGTGACCGTCAGCCCGTTCTACTGCGTCGGCGCGGACATTAAGCCGTCGGTGTACGTGCCCATGTGGTGGGCGGTGGTCCCGCCGGGCGTGCGCGACGTCGAGTGGTTGTTCGACTTGGGCTACGAGGACGGCCTCAAGTGGATTGTCAAGAACGGGCTGACTGGCGGCCGCAAGAACGTGGTCATCCCCGACAAGAGCACGAAATACGCCGGCGGCTGGAACACGACAGTGGGCCGCGTGGTGGGCTATCGCGGCTGCGAGAGCCACTTCCTGGACGCCCTCTTCATCGGGTTGTTCGTGTGTTTGTGGCGGCCGATGGCGTTCCTGTGCCTGTATCTGGAGCTCTATTTGCAGGCTATCGTTTCTGGAAGCAAGGCTGTGGTCTTCGGAGCCGCGGCCAAGCTGCTGATCTCGAACATCATCATGGCCGCGCTGGCGGGGGCTTTGGCCACGCTGGGCCTACAGCACACCATGTTGTTCCTGCTGGGCCTGGTGGCGACAGGATTCTTCCTGGGCGGTATGGTGCTGCTGGTGGGCGGCTTGCAGCAAGCAGATGCGGCGGCGTCGGCGGACTGGCAGCGGTGCCGCTCCTACATGCGCAGCATCACGAGTCTGTCGCTCTTCCTGCACAGCATGCCGCTGATCGGCCCCAAGGTGCAGATTAAGCGCCACCAGTTCCTGCTGGAGCACTCGCTGGTGTATCGCGTTGCAATGCACTTTGTGTAGGCCGCGGACACCTCTTTAGCTATTGTGCCACTTGCTAGACCAATGTATACCTAATAGAGCACACGCATGGTCTCCGATGTTCGACTTGACCTCAAGTCACTTGACATCGTTGTTGCCTGCCCATGGTGGCAGAGCGCTTGATCAGCACCAGTCATTGCGCACTGCTGAGTAACGGCTTCTGAGCTGTTTCACCGGATGGCGGTGATGGTAGGCTCGTCAATATTGCATCTCAGATCTTTGGTGACCTTTCGCGCAACGCTGCATAAATAGGCGGCGGTCAACTTTTCTGCGGTGCCCATTTTCAAGAATGGGTACTAAATCGTGTGGACGCTAGCCCCTATCTGACGTAATACGTGCTGGTTAAGCTGCAGAAGGACTCAAAAGCCGCCGTCTCTCGATTTACGCGAGTCTGTACTTATATAGAAAGCATGTTCTTTCCGAACCGGCGCAATAATCAATTCCGAACTTGGGACTCAGAGTTTCTTTGATCCATGCCCATTTTACCGATGCCCAGTTGGCCTTTTTGATTACATGATGCCCATTTCCTGACCACGAATGGGCTCGCGACCTTTCGCTCCGTGACGTCATGGACACTACAGCTACCGAACCGTGTATAGTTGTGTGGTCTGCTCAGCAGTGCTCAAAAGACCACCCATCGGATCGGCCTGAGTTGTGTAGCCTGCAGCACCGCGCTTTCGGTGGCAGAACGGCCCGCGTGACGTCAGCCGCCCTTGGTCCCCAGCATGCTGCAACATGTCGACGAAGGGAGCCGCACCGCAATGTGTGACTCGCGTTCTGAGATCGCCAGACTTGGTTTCCCAGCCATCCACACAGAGCTCGGCAATTCACCGCCATGGCTCGCCCCAATGGCCACGCGGCGCCGGAGTCGGCGTTCAAGGACATGTCCTTCTCGTTCGCGTGCGGCGGCTACCTCAAGATGTACCTATTCGGCGTGGCCAAGGCCCTGCAGGAGTTCGAGCTGGAGAAGGGCGCGCGGCTCATAGGCTGCTCGGCCGGCGCGCTGACGGCCACAGGGCTGGCGCTGCACTGCGACTTCGACGCCATCCGCGACCACGTGCTGGCCAACGTCATCCCTGGCGCACACGAGTTCCCGGCCGGATATTTCCGGGCTCGGACGTTTCTACTGGACACGCTGAGGGCCGAGGGCAAACTGCACGAGTTCGAGAAGCTCAACGCGTCGCAGCAAGTCACGGTGGTCTACACGTCACTGTCGGCGCTGACGTCGCGTCGACTGACGACGTTCGACTCGCAGCAGCACCTGACAGACAGTCTCATGGCCTCGTGCTGCGCCACGCCCATCGCCGGGATGCCCTTCAAGCTCAACGGCGAGTGGGTCATGGACGGCGGGATCTTCGACTTCCAGCCGGTCTACGATGAGAAAACAGTGACTGTGAGCCCGTTCTACTGCACCGGAGCAGACATCAAGCCGTCAGTCTACGTGCCAATGTGGTGGGCGATGCTGCCGCCGGGCGTGCGCGACGTCGAGTGGCTGTTCGATCTCGGCTACGAAGACGGCCTCAAGTGGATCGTCAAGAACCGTCTCACTGGCAAGCGTAAACGTGTGGTGATCCCGAAGAGGAGTGCCGAGTACGCGAGCGAGTGGAACACGACGGTGGGTCGCGTGGTTGGCTACCGTGGATTGGAAAGTCGAGTGCTGGATGCCCTCTTCATTGGGCTGTTCGTCTGCCTCTGGCGTCCACTCGCGTTCCTGTGTCTGTACCTGGAGCTGTACTTGCAGGCGCTCGTTTCCGGCAGCAAGGCCGTGGTCTTCGGTGCCGCGGCCAAGCTGCTCATCTCGAACATTTTTATGGCCTTGTCGGCGGTGGCGCTTGCTACTCAAGGCTTTCAGCACACGATGCTGTTCCTGCTGGGACTGACGGCGGCCGGTATTTTCTTGGGCGGCATGGTGTTGCTGGTCGGTGGCCTCCAACAGGCTGCGACGGTTGCCTCGAACGACTGGCAGCGGTGCCGCTCTTACATGCGCAGCATCACGAGTCTGTCACTGTTCCTGCACTGCGTGCCAGTGGTGGGCGCATCGGTGCAAATCAAGCGCCACGAGTTCCTGCTGCAACACTCGCTCGTGTATCGTGTCGCAATGTACTGCATGTAGTCACACGTGGGTCCCTAGATTATTTAGCCAGCGGATGGGCATGTACGATGTAGCCCTGCGTAGGCCTTGACTACGAAACTATCTGCACAATGAACTGAGCGTTCGTACTCTTCCAGTTGTACACATTCTGATTCGAGTGTCGATTTGTCGAAGTTTACGCACACGCAATGATTAGTTCGTGAACATCTTGGGCTCGAACTTCCAGCTTCATGACGGCAATCTGGACTCGAAATCGTCACTACCGCGCAGGTCTTGCATGCTGGTTGCAGCATACTTCCTTTACAATCTCAAGAAGACCCTCACGAATTGATTTTGCAACAAACAGCCCACAACTTCTCCGAGATTCCAGGCAGCAATGGCTCACAGTCGCCATTCCACCGACTTGCTCAAGGTGGAGAGAGACCTGTCCTTCTCGTAGGCTACCTCAAGATGTACATGTTCGGTGTCGCCAAGTCCCTACAGGAATTCGAGTTGAAAAAAATGCGCTGTTGCTCGGCTGGAGCTCTTGCAGCCGCGAATTTGGTCCTGCATCGCGACTTCGACACCATCCGCGACTACTTGCTGAAGAACGTCATTCGCAATGCACGAATTTGGCCACATGGGTTCTTTCACGGACGCGATTTCCTGTTGGCTGAGGGAAAACTTCATGAGTACTACGAGGAACTCAACGACTCGCAATTGCTTTGCACTCCGCGACGCTAAAAGAGCTTGGTAGGGAAATGGATCTCCAAACGGTGGGGTATCTCATTATGGCTGTTGTAGCCTTACACAACGGGGTGGCAATACTCACAAACGCACACGACACATTTACATTGTCCTCGCTCCCGCGCCATGCTCGCAAAAATAATTCACAGATACACGGCATGACGTGGCGCGGTGGGAGGGCTGCTGTCTCACCAAGGAGGTGGGTGGGTGGGGGGACTCCCGTCATCATAGCGCAAACTGGTTCGCGTAGACGCCTTGGAAGCCGAATGTGTTGGTGAAGCGCGTGACCTGAATTGCTCCTGGCACCAGAGCCGCCGGGTGCGCCTGGTGCTTGGTTACTGCAGCGTCGCCGTAGATGGGGTCGCTCGACTGAGGGTCCATGCTGACCTTGCGCAGAGTGAGGTCCGTGAAGCGCAGCAGCTTGAGCTCGAGGCGGTACATGATCATCAGCATGCGCAGCGCCTTGGCTTCGTCGTCGAAGGCGGCGATCACTGTCGTGTCCTTCCAGTTGCGCCGGCGCCAAGTGCGCAGCGCGCGGATCCACTGGTCCTGCGTTTCGGGCGTGGACGCACTGAGCACGATGCGCGTGCGTCGGAAGTGCTGGATCGAGCGCTCCGTGTCGTGCACCGAGCGGACGGGGCACAGCTCGACGCAGAAGCGGTAGGGCGTCAGTCCGCCGTCAATGGGCTGCACCGCTACGCGGTGGCGGGTGAGGGACAACTGGCCCACCAAGCGCCCGTCCTTCTTGTCGTAGTACTGCAGCAAGCCGCCCTCCAGCTCGAAGTAGAGAGGGTCCTGTAGAGAGAGAGAGAGAGAGAGAGGAATCAAGGACAGCGAGTCAGCAACCGGGGACGGATTCTGCAACGCTGCGTGATGAAGGCGACAAGGGGCGTACCGCCTGTCGGCCGATGTCGTGCAGGAGCAAGTAGCCTTCGTAGTCGGCCATGGTCTGTTGTCTGTCGTCGAGCTCTCGCCAGTTGCGCGAGGAAGAGTCGCTGTCGAGAAATGGCCGGCGGCAGTTGGGCGCAATTTTCGTACTGCGGCCCTTTCGTTGCTTTCGCGTCGGCCTGTCCTGCATGGCGTCCTGGTCATCATCACGGGGAGCACCATCCGGGGCAACAGTTACGGCTGTTGGCACTGACCCGATGCTGAAGCCATATTTCAGTTATGCTGGATGAGAGGATTATGTCAGATAGAAGTGTTGATTTGGGGACGAAAGCCGTAACACCAGCGAACAGCATGGCCAGTATGCTCATCGATAACCTCAACCTGACCCCTCAATTGTAAAAGCGCTGGGCTGGAAGGAAACGATAAGCAGCACTGACCTCAACTGGAATGAGCACGCCTATCGTGGGGCGAGTGCTGCACAAAGCTCTCGATAGCGACAGATCTCGTGGCCGAGCGCCGTGAATGAGGTGGCAGCGGAGGTGACATATAAGATTTCTAGGCGGTATGTGGCGTGTAGCCTGGCTGCAGCCCAGCTCGCGGCTGATATGGCGCCATCGGGAGCGGCACGGGCTGCCAACTGGCGCTGCGTGCCTGGCATTCCTCGCTGGTCATCGCAGCGTTGGCATTTTTTACCATGATCGGCTGGCATTCGGGCACAGTGGCTGCGCGCACACAGCTGGCCTCCTTCAAGTGTATACTGATTCAGCATTGCTGATCAGTGAGCAGCATACACTTGAAGGCGATCGATCCCCAGGCAAATTTGACATTCGGGTAGAACAACACGTTTGAAAGCTTAGTTTTTCTTACATGGTCGTGAAGGAGTGTTGTTCGGCTCCGTATCTACATGTTGCTCAAATGTGTCGATCTAGATCAGTTCGAGCACTGTACTGCTTACTGCTTAAAGTGGAGGATATCTTCCAGGTAAAAGTCCGTCAGTGCGGTCCGATGGTCGTTTTTTTTCCGACTCCAATCGCCGAAAAGACAGCAGTGTGACTAGATGTGGAAATCGGTCGGGAAGGCATCCGGGCACTTTCGGAAGCTATCGCCATTCCGCTCGCATAGCACCCACTCGTCTCCTATCGATTCAATGTGTTCGGGTTGCTTGAAATGACGCAGAAGGCGCGTAAGGCGACAAGCGTTGGTTTGTCTCCAGGAAAACGAAGCCGTGCCCATCTTGACTAACTGGCGAGGCAGTAGCCTCAGAGCGTCCGGAGTTGGGAGTTGACACCTCGACGATCTTCTTATTGTTGAAACTTACACTTTTTTCTTGGTTTCTTGTTTACGACTGTATCTCAAGAACGTAAAGTACCTGATACCGGACTCCTGGTCACCGCGATCTAGCTGCTGGCTGCGCAATGCTCTCGCGGACCGCTCTGCAGCTGAGTGAGGCTGCACGGTGCGATTGTGAGCCTGCCGCAGGACGACGACGATGCTTGATTGTGCTCGCGCGCGATCGAGCCGGGTGTTTGCGCGCCTTATGTCGCCTCGGCCGGGCTTTCCAGTGCATGCATGCGGAGCCTGCTGGTGCAACGGAAGCGCTGGGTCGTGGCGTGGCGACACGGCGATCGCCAGCGCCGCAACTGCCGCCGGAGTATAAAAATCCCGCAACTGCCGACGGCCGAAACCGAGCACGGCGGTGGCGAAGGCAACTGGCAGCTGCAATGGTCATCGCCGATGACGGGATGACGCTTCAGCTTGAGACAATGTCCTGCGAGGGATCCGCAGGCAGGATACATTGCTGTCCGCTTCGGCTATGCAGCAACTTGCAAGGGCGTCCGATTGCATCACTCCACGGTCGCCGCTCGTCTATCAAGGTGCGCTGTTGTTGTTTGACAAGGCGGCAGCAAACAGGGGAAAGCCGGGAACGGCGAGCGAGCATTACATACGGCAACAGCTGCTGCCCACACCCTCCATCAATGCATCTCAAGCAAGGTACTGTCACCACGCCGTACCCGACGAGCATACCTCAGCCGCTATCAACAACCTGGGAGACTCGATGCGGACGGATTACCTCTATTTCTGCATCCAAAGTCTTCAATTCCGATGCCGATCGAAACGCCCGAGCCAAATGCCCGCAATCCCTATCACGCAAAAGGCCGCATTTACCCGCCGCCATATCGCTCGCTCGACACTCTCTTCCAGGCCCTCCTTTCACTTGCGCTCACTATTCAAAGCGCCTCTCGGGGCTGCAGCCGGACGTCGCTCTATTTAAAGCCGCGCAGAATGTGTGTGCGGCCCCCGACCGCCGCGCGCTCCGCCCGGGCCGAGCGCGCCGCCTCCAAGGCCATCGCCGCGGGCGGCTCGCGCGTCTCGCTGCCCATGCGCCCGCGCTCCTGCTCCAACGTGTCCACGGCGTCCAGCAGCTGGTCCCCCACGGGCATGCGCGTGGCCTCGCACGACACGGTGTCGGGCCGCTGGGTCGAGGACGTGGCCGCGCGCACCTGCGCCAAGTGCGAGCGCGTGTTCTCGCTCGTGAACCGCCGCCACCACTGCCGCGTGTGCGGCGAGATCTTCTGCCACGCCTGCTCGCGCACGCGCATGGTGCTGGCCACGAACCCGGGCGAGATCCCGCGCCGCCAGCGAGTGTGCGACCCGTGCGCGACCCACGCGCACAGCAGCGCCGTGCTGTACGAAGCCGAGGACGCGGTGCTCGGGCCGCGCTTCCGCGCCAAGACGGAGATCGTCGAGGGCGCCTCGGTGACCTTGGCGCTGCTGCGCGCCAAGGAGAAGCACGAGGCCCACCAGGCGGCCGAGGCGCTGCAGGGCACGCACACGGACACGCGCAGCAGCCTCAGCTTCCTGGTGGCCTCGGCCGTGGGCTTCGCCGCCGCCTTCTGGTTCCTGAAGGACGAGGTGGCCTTGTCCAACCCGGCCGTCTGGATCCTGCTGGCCGGCTTCGTCAAGAACGTGTACGAGGTCGTCGCGAGGATAGGCGCCGCCAGACATTTCACAGGCGGCGTGACGGACCTGGAGGATGCGGAGAAGGTCTTCAGCGGCATGGACCTGGACGCCACGGACGACCTGTCCACGGCCACGACGACCTCGGCCGCGACGACCGTCTCGGACAAGCCCGACAAGTACGCGGGTGTCAAGATTACGGCGGCGCAGAGTGACGAGCTCATCGCTAGCTCGCAGAAGTCGCTGGACAAGGTGCTGGAGCTGGCCAACTCGGTCGTGGCCGAGGACGCGGCCTGGACGGAGGAGATCCCCACGACGGAGAACGTCACGGTCCACTCGCGCGACGGCAAGCCGTCGCGGATCTACAAGTGCGAGGGCGAGATCCCGCTCTCCCCCGACGAGCTCTTTGACGAACTGTACACGAACCTGGAGACAAGCAACGTGTGGAACGTGACCGCTGCCGAGAGCAACGTGATCTGCAAACTGGACGAGACCACCGACCTGGTGCACCTGATTTCGGCCCCCGCTCTGGGCGGCGTCATTTCTAGCCGCGACTTCGTGAACACCCGTACTTGGCGTCGCCAGGACGGCGGCGGCTACGTTATTGCCAACAGCTACGCCGGAAAGAACGTCCTGAAGACCCAGAAGGGAATCACTCGCGGGGAGAACGGCCCGACGGGCTGGGTCATCCTGCCGCACCCGACGTCTCCGTTCAAGAGCCGTCTCATTTGGATCCTGAACATGGACATCAAGGGCTACTTCCCGTCCAGTGTCATCCGCAAGGGCTCCATCAGCGAGGCCTCTTGCTTCGTGCGCAACCTGCGTCGCTACATTGCTCGCAACGCCACTGGCGACGAGCACGCCCCCGAGCACGCTTCGACCGAGGTGCAATAAATTCAATCAGCCATCAACCAAATCAAGACAAATCACGACCAATGACGAGTGATATTGCAAGTGAACTGGGGACTGAGGCGGGCAGTGCAAGCGGATCGAACGCTTCCTTCTCGCACGCCTCTAGTTGCCAGCTTTTGCGCTAGTCTTGGTTCTGTGTCTCGTGTGTCCGTTTTCTCTAGTGGAGCTGTCGCGTTCAACGGAAAATCCGACCAATTAGCTCCGATCCACCATACAACTACCCACCCATTCAAGGCCAAGCAAGGCGACAGAAGACATGAAACCTTGCGATCGCCAACCTCAATCGTGTCTCTCGTGAGCTCAACGGAATGCAGTTGGCCGACACGATATGCCCGACGAACTTTTACATTTACATACCTATTTGCTTTTTCATTTTTTTGCTGGAACTGGACATGATACAATAAAGAATACTATCCTTACCAATGTTGTTGTTGTGTGTGTTCTGTAGCGATGGAGTTGGTGAATCGGAGGTGGCAACACACTGTTCATTAATTTATCCTAACGTTCTACCCGTCAACGCCCACTTTGGCGCTAGGTGTGGGCTTTGCGGCTCCCCATGGGATGACAGGAACAGCAAAAGCCTGGACAACCGAGACCACGCTGATACTTTTAGCTGGTGGAGGCGTTCCAGGCGTTGTGTCCAGGTCTCGAGCAGACTTGACGACCTCGACGGCTTCTTCCTGCTCTGTATCCGAATCCGGTGAGGGGGTGCGGCCGATGTATTTCTTGGGAGATGTCGGTCTACTGGTTGCATTCGCAGTTGCGGCCGCAGAACTGAACTTGGCCATAGCTTTTGACACAGCAGCTGCCGAGCCGAAGGACGCTAGAGCTTGTGTGCTGGCATTGAACCCTGAAGCTGTTGCAGCGAGGTCATCGCGGTCCCAGTACCAGCCGAGGACCCGGCTCACCGTCCACTCGGGGACCTCATCATCGTCGAGTTCGTCCCAGGCCTTGCAGAACGCATTCCTCGTGACCTGCGAGACTCCCTCGAGTTGTAGTGCAACGTCGATGAGAGCGTCAACGTGGTCCTCCTTCATAGCCATGAGGAAGAGCGCGTCGGTGAAACCCAGTTCACGCGAGAATTGGTCTCGCTCTTCGGCGCGGTCAGCTTCTTGCTCGGAGAGACGTTCCCATGTGGACATGACGATGGCCATGAAGACGTTGAGCATAAGGATGCAGAACACGACGTTACCCGTGTAAATGAAAATGGCGCTGAAGATCCCGCCCTGGTCGTAGATCGGACCCGGGTCGTACAGCCCGAAGTTGAGCTCGAAGACGCGAAACAACGCCCGCGGATATGTCGCCCACTCGGTGAAGTTCAAGCCGTACAGCATGTGACCCGCAAACGAGTAGCCCACGATGACAGAGAAGTAGATTGGGATGAAGGACATCACTTCGGGCATGGCGCTGTAGACGCTGCGCATGAGGCGGCGGCCTCCTTTGGTAACTTGGAAATACTTGAGAGCGCGCCCCGTAAGCAGCAAAATGTTGAAAAGGTTTAGGCCCAGCAACATCCGATCCCAAGTCATCAGCGGCAGCGGGTTGACGAATTCATCGAACGTCTCGAGCTCGAGCATTTTCTGGCGTGCACCTGTTTTCTGGCTGCAATAGCGCCAAATAATGATGGCCATGTTTACAAAGATGTTGGCCCAATCTCCGATGTTGTTCATCAACCCGTATCGAGCAATGTACTACGAAAGTGAATCACACAACCAGTTAGTCAAACACCACACCACCCGACAGGATGCTACAAACAAGGCGACGCACTGCGTACAATTTTATAGTTGCCGCCGGAGAGAACGCAAACGTCCCAAAGCTCGAGCAGAGCAAAATAGACGACATGACCCACGAAAATGGCCTCCAGGATCGCGCGAGCAATGTTTTTCTTGATGTAAAAATCGTAAGGCTCGAGGTTCAGCACTAGCACGTCGGAAGCGGGGGTTACGCCGCCTGCGAGGTTGAAAGCTATCGTCAAGTGGACAATCGAAGTGATACGAAGAGTGGGGTTGTACAGCGACATCACGATCACCACCTCCTTGGTTTGCCGGTCCAGCCAGCCGTGCTGCTGCATCAGATTCGCTTTCCCGAGCTCGTCGACACCATTCGTGGTGCTGCGCAGGAAAAACGTCTGGAATGCGCTGATATCGGAATCATTGTCGGTCGAGTACGAAAACATCTCGAGCGATTGGAGTTCCGCTATACTTTCGTTGGTCCCGTTGGTGGCACCAAACTCCACTACTGACTCCCACTTGGTGGAGAAGCATGTCTTGTTCTGCAGCAGTGGGATAGCGCTGTAGCAGCTACTGCCTTTGTTTTCTGGGTCGCTGAAGTTAAGTGCGGCATATCGAGTCTGCCAGATATGAAATCCGCCCAGAATCACAGTGTGCGATGCCAGCGTGTACGGCTCAATGCCATCGCTCCCTGAATACATAATGCTGAGAAACGAGTTGATGAACCAGTCCCAGAAGTCGTTGGCGCTGGTAATGCCGCCGAAGACAGCACTTGACGATCCTTGTGGGGTCATGAGCAGCTCCGTCTCCACGATATTTTGCACCACAGAACCTGATCCAGTGAACGCAACTTCGGTTAAAAGGGTACCATGGGTCCGCAAAATTCGAGCTGCCTAGTAGATACGTACGGCCAGAGATGTTGCGATCTAGGAGGAGAGCCGTCAAGTAGATGGAGACGAATGTGATAAATGCCAACAGTTTTCGCGATAAAAACCGGAACTTGCGCTTCTCCTTGAGGTCTCGCAGCAAGAACGTCTGCGGGATACCTATGGGTCGAGGCTTCGGCGCGAGGATCGATGACGATAGCACGAAGCTGGGCACCGCCTTCATGGCATCCACTTTGCCTCCGTCAGCTTCTTCTGCGACGGCCACTAGAAATTCACAGCACTGGAATACCGTTTTTAACTACTCGACTCAACTGCTACTATGCTATTCTGGAAACACCATCATGGTGTCCACCCTCACCACCTAATTCCGGATGACAACCATGGAGAAATAGTTCGCTCGAAGCACAACAACTAAACTGGAGACGACGTTTGAAGTATATCCCAGCGATCATGAGCGACCGCAACAATGCTCGCACGCGACAGCTCGAGGCGAAAACTGGTATCGTCCCGAGAACGTTTGCGTGTGTGCTAGCCAGGATTTCTAACCTACGTGTTTGTCCTTGGTAAGAAGTACATGTGGTGGCATCTCGGTACGCTTTGGCATTGCAGAGGAAGAACCAAAAATTGCGTTCCAGCGGTGCGAGCACGAAGACGAACCCCATTTCCAGTGTTGGTGTAACGTAGAGTTCTTCGCGTCATGGCATTCGCGCGCCGTCGGTTCCAGCGACTAACGAGGCCCCGCTTGTGAGGGTAAAAACTTCAGCCAGACGTATCCACACCAGTAACGAGCAGCAGAAGCGATCAAACAGTAAACGCTCTGCTTCACTGGGCCGAAGAGCATCATCGCTGAAAGAGTTGGGTCTTCATCCAAGTCCAAGACCGGGGTTCCCTACTCGAATTTCATCGTCGAACACGAAGGAAGGAAAACGATTAGCAACTGAAACCGAAGAGCCTCCTGAAAGTGGTGTAGCTTCCAAACTCTCTTCGTCTTCGGGTGTTACCAGAAGCGAGAGTGATTACAGTGGAACTGACCTTGAAGCCAACGCTGGAGCGGATGTCGATATAGCACAAGCAAATGCATCAAGAGAGATCGACGAATTGGGGCTGCTGCAGAGCGTGAACTACCAGCTTTGTTTCGCAGAGGCAAAACCGGAGGACTCTTTTCGACGACAGGAGCAACGCGCACAGGTTTGTTGCGCTGACAAACCAGTAGAACGTGACGAGATGGTTCTGACTGACGGTAACTACAGTCACAAATGCTCGCAGCGTGGGAGATCTTACAGCCAAAGCTGCACCAACTGCAGGATGCATCGCTGCGCCTTGATCGTGAGCAGTATGCCAACCTGGTTGAGGAGCACATCGAAAACGTGATAAGTGCTCTCGCTTTGCTGCCGTTGGACCTAGTTGACAACTTACCTTCGACACCTGTGGCGTGTTATGAACAGTCTGAACTCAGCGCTCAACTGGCAGAATATCTACCACGCGTACTCGATAGCATCTCCCAGTTCTGTACATCCGTCCAAATTGCGCTTAACCGTTTAACCTGCTCGGGAATCAGCTGCACCAATCCTCTGCAACTGAAGCAGCACATGGAAGCTCTTTCCTTGGGGCTTGACAACCTGCTAGAGTGGGTAGAGGTGACTCATGTCGGTGATATCGTAAGTTACTGGCGGGGAGACCAAAATGTATCCCCACACTCACGCGTGCGTATCTTCTGCTTGCAGATATCTAGCTCCGTTTCGGCTGACCATGACATGCAACGATTGTCCGAGCAGTCAGCCACAGCACTGCTTCAGATTGCTCACCTTGTCACGGAGCTGAGAGTCCAAGACAAGTCTGACAAGCGGCTGCCACACACAAGAATGACAATTTGGAGTGATCACTCGAGCTAAAATCATCACCATTGATCCACATTATTGAGCCCCCACCCCTTCCCACTTGACAAACGTACACCCCAGTTAGTAACCTCCTGCTGCTTGGCGTAGCTTGTCAATCCATACGTCGCGCTCTTGGATGTTCTGAGCACGCACTTTGAAGACGCGGCCGCTGTCCGCGGCCGAAGAACGCTTTTTGCTGTTCTTCTCAAACAGCCCCCTTTGCAGTTCAAACACGTGAGCTGACTTGCCTGGGGTGATGTCGAATCCTTCACCTGCATCTCGAGAAGGGTCTATCTTGCAGCTGTCGCAATATAAAAGGTCAATAACTAAAACACACACGCCCAAGCAATTCGGTTCACCAAGTTCCACTCACCCGGTGAGGCAAAGCTCTTTGATGATTTTCCCACGCTCGTAGTCGTCCTTCGTCTTCGCGTAGATAAGGTTGGCGCCGATTAGAATGAAGTACCGTTGCTTCCAATTCTTTCGCCCAAGAGGGTTGAGTACGTTTCCACCACCGCCCTGCTTGATCAAATAGCCTTGCAGCTCAGTGACTTCTTTATCCTGAGCAGCTTCGATGACTTTTTGTTCGGGAAGTTGGACCTGAAAGCCACCTAACGTTATTTACAACTCTCGACCCTCACAAAACGCACAAAACAGGCCCACGAACCGAGACGAATGCAGCCTCTTCCAGCAATTCCTTTTGTTTCGTGGCCATCGTGTGCATTCTAGTCAGGTCAGTAATGGCCCCAACAAGCGCTTCTTTCCGCAACTGTATTGCAAGTCAAGGAGCCACGAAGGGTACAGACAGTTAGACAATTCTTGACCGGAGCCCCTCCCTCTCAGGTAACACCGCACCACTCACCGCTTGGAGCTTAGCAGCTTCGACTAGCTGTCTATTGACATCCTCTTGCGTGTCCATCGTCTGCTTCTGATATATTTTTTGCTTGGCGTTGAATTCCTCTACTTGCTCCTCTTTTTTCTCGATCATTTCCTCTACCACGTCCGCATCGTGCTGGCGGATCTTATTTAGTTTATCTGAAAACTCAGCAAGCTGCGGTCGGATGGCGTCTTGCATGAACTTGGCAAGCTCCTCTTTCTGAATTGTGCACGGTAGAAAGCAAGTGAGTAAGCATCGAGACCTATATATTCCATTTGATACACGCATGTTACCTTCACTGGACCCTTAGCCTGATCAGTGTACTCGGCCATCAGTTCAAACAAATACGTTTGATAGTGGTGGTAAAAACGCTTTAAAAGGACAACAATCGATAAACGTTAGCATGGATATCATATAGGGATCGAGTCAAGAGCCACCCTACCTTGAATTCTGTCGACTGGAAGGAGTATCCGTCCTCATCATCTTGAGAACCCAGCATCAAGTGCGCATCCACCTTTTCCGACATCTTGGCGTGGAGCGTAGTGAGTAGGGATTGGCATAGCTTAGAGGAGATGAGGTTGTTTTCCTCCTGAATTGTAGCGAACACCGACTCCACCAAGTCGCGGAATAATTTCTGTATGAAACGAAGAAAATGGTTTAGCGTCAACACTGGTACCTTCCGCAGACGCCGATTCGGATGCTATATACCTTCAGCAGCGTGCTGAGTTTTCCGGATCGAACAGGCATCGTGCGCAACATTGCCTTTGCTTCACGCCTTGCAGCAACGTGGATTTCATGAAGGACTTCGTTGTCGCATGGCAACTGTAGCGCACAAATTGCACATTGTGAGAGGTGATAGGCAGCATGGCCAACGTAGATAGTAGTCCATCAGCACCGACCTCGACTAATTCCTGGCGCTCTTGGGCAGCAGCAAGTGCTGGCTTGAAACCCTTCAGGTCTGAAATGTCGACAATGCTGCCCAATCTTTCGGACATGCGAAGCTTGTAGAGCTTGACTCCGTTCTCGACATCATTCAGGCAGCAGTTGTGAATCGAGTCCTTCCAAATTCGGCCCTTGAACGCCTGTCGCCGGTGCACACAAAACGTTTCAAATCAATAAACGTTACTGATAAAAAACACACACACACAAAAAGTCATGAGTGTACCTCGAATACGTTGTCGCGATGAGCCAGCATGGAAACCACGATTGAACCGACCAGCGGGCCATTCAGATCGACACCCTTCAGATAGCGATTGTGGATCGAGTCGGTGAAGACTCGCGATAGTTTCTCCACCCGTTTTTCAAACGCTTCTGTCCCCCTAGGTGGGACGGCAAAGCACCCCTGATCCGGAAAAACAGTCTCGAAAAGCTTGCTAAACCCTGCACCGGGTGAGTCCTCCGGCAGCGCGGCCAAGGCATTGCACAAATAGGTCTGCTCCGCCTCCTGCAGCGACAACCCACTCTCCTGAACCTGCTCCTTCAGCTCAGCAGTAGTGACATTCTGCAGCACCCAGAGCAGCTTCGGGGATTGTGGAAAAGCTGCAAACAAACGAACAACAGTCAGCTACAGACCAGCCACAGACCCCGACTTCTCCTCTTACCGTAGGCAGGCGGCGCGTCGCTCCCTTCAGCGTTTGCCGCGAGGAACGCGAACTGGTCCACAGCTTCCGGAGTTAGTTGGCCGTCCACATGGTGCACCACCACACTGCTCAGGCCCGCGAGGATCGAGTACAGCAACGTATCCATTTGCTGCAAACAAAATATTTATCATAACAATTTACCATAATAATAATAATAAATATATGACACTCGTAGCCTGCCTCACCGTGTCTTGTCCGAATCCCGGGCGGTCCAGCACCGCCAGGTACTTGGCATTGGGGAAGTTGGCTCGTGTAATGTACAGCCACACGCCACTGCACCAATACGAAACATCATATCTCCGTCATAACCAACACTCATATACTATGTGCACGTTATGATCGTTTATATGACCGTACTCGGTCTCGGGCTCCTCGGCCTTCAGCAGGCTCCGCACCAGCGCCGTCTTGCCGCTGCCCTTAGCGCCGTGGACGCTCACGACCAGCACGGGCTCGGCCAGCCGCTGCAGGAAGGAGATGGCCTCCCGCTGGATCTGCACGTGCGCCGCGCAGGTCTCGTCCGCCGTCACGGCCAGCAGCTGCCCGGAGAAGAGCAGCGCCCCCGCCATATTTGTGTCGATCGAGATGTCGTCGCGAAATGATTAGGACCAAATCACAATTAGGACCAAATACACAAACCAGTTTAGTCCTATTTGTGATTTTAGTCCGCGTTGAGGAGACCTTTCGGTTTGCCAAAAAAGATCGAGGAGCTATAGTTGAAGATGGAGGCGCTGCTCCTGCAGGACGGCGCGTATGTGCGCGAGCGGTACGCGGAACTGCAGGACGCGCGGCGCCAACTGGACCAGGGCCCGTCGACCGAATCAGTGGACGGAGCTGCGGGTGCCGACGACTGCAGCTCCACGTCCGAGCTCTCGGTCGAGGAACGGGAACATTGGCGCATTGCGCAGCGTGCGAAGGCGCTGGACGCCACGGGGCCGACGCCGCCATTGAGGAAGAAATTCATTGTGCTGCAGGACGTAATGGAGACGTTGTATGCGGAGAATGAGGCGGATCTGGCCATCACTTCACCCCGAAATGGGGCGGCGAAGCGGCTGGAGACGGGAGAGGCCACCCCCCCCGTCCCACTCAAGGAGCTGCCGCTGCCGACGCAAGCGGTGCTCAAGATGTTCTTCCGGACGTGCCAGTCGCTGCGAGACCCGACGAAACTCGCAGCGAACAGCCGACTGTCGGTGCAGATTGCGACCAAGCTGCCGACGATCTTGACGACGATGCCCTCGTGCGTGTTGTCACCAGGGCTGGCGGATGACGTTCCGGTGGAGTTGGAGGATGGAGGCAATGCTTGGAGCGTGTTTTACCAACTGTTTCAGCTGTTTGAGGAGCTACTGGGAGTGAAGAGTGACGCGGCGGCTGACGTGGTGTGTCTATCTGCCAGTGACCGTGCGACGGTGATTGTAGCGTACGTGGCGCTGAGTTTGAAGTGGGGAAGATTGGGCTACTTGCTGAAGGGGGTGAAGTTGCTGCTTGAGAACGCCAACGAGCTACATGGGATGAGGTTTGGACCCGTTTTGCCGCTCTTTCGTGAGCTTGCGGCTACGTCAGCAGAGCAACTACAGGTTGCGTTCGGTGAGGAGGAACAGGCCTGCGGGTATCTCATGAGCTTTGGCAAGGGCGATCATGGAAAACTCGGCCACGGCCAGTGTGTGCACATAAGCTGCCAGGAAGGAAATTGTACCGAGAACAAGATGGTACCGACTTTGATTGCGTCAACCAGGGACGTCCTGTTCCGCAAGATTGACTCGCTTTCGACGCACAGCATCGCCATTACAGCCAAAGGTGAGGCTATGGCTTGGGGAAACGGTGACAAATACCGCCTTGGCCACGGATCCTCTACGAAAGAGTACACGCCACGAACCATTGAATTTTTGAGTCTGAAAGGACGAGTACGTGACCTCGCGTGCGGCCTTGGACATACACTAGCTCTCACGGAGTCAGGAGATCTCTTTGCTTGGGGAAATGGGTCTAATGGGCGCTTGGGGCTCGGTGATACCAATGATCGTTCGAGCCCAACTCGAATAGTTATTCCTACCACTTCGCAAGGAAAGGAGGCGGCAAAAGGAGGGGGCGAATCAGTGAGTACGGCTACACCAGTACGTTTTCGGCACATTTTCTGTGGTGCTTCACATTCGCTGGGTCTTTCTTGGGACGGAATAGCATATGCGTGGGGAAAGAATAATCAAGGTCAATGTGGCCATGGCCATACGAACGATCAGTGGACCATCCAGCAGATTGATAGTTTTCGCGACAATGAGGACGGGGAAGAAGAGGAATGCATCACTTATGCTGCAGGTGGTTGGGAACACACCCTGTTTTGTGCATCTTCTGGCCGCGTGTACTCGTGCGGCTGTGGATATAAGGATAGTCGTCGTGCTGGCATCCCGCCTGTTCTTGGGCACGGTGACTGTGATCGTAGACTCAAACCCACTTTGGTGCAGGCTTTAGACGATGCTCGAGAGGAAATTGTCAAGGTAGCCTGTGGGTGGGATCATTCACTTGCAGTTTCGACAAGTGGAAAGGTATTCACGTGGGGATCTGGTACAAACGGCAAACTTGGGCACAGTGATGAAGAAAGCTTTGATATCCCTACGCTTGTGCGCAGCATGGAGGGTAAACGAGTCAAAGATGCAAAAGCTGGATGCGAGCACACAGTCTTCTTGACCTATGACCACGAGCTGTGGACTTGTGGGCAGGGTGATAGTGGCCGGCTGGGTCATGGCGACAGTCAAACACGGAAACGCCCTACAAAGATTGAACTCTTTGCCAAATGCGGGCTAAAGCCGGTAGCCTTAGCTGTTGGTGACAAGTATAACTTAGTTTTGGTCCGGGATAATGACGCACAGTTTGAAAATGAAGGTTTGAGCGAAACCGCCTCTATCCAAAACCCACCACAGCGAATTTCAGGCGAACATGCCAGTGTCCGACATCGAATGGGTCAGTATAAGAAGCATCACGACAGTAATGAAATGCAGTTCGCAGCAAACTGGGTCTTGGGCATCGCTGCAGGGATTGAGTCAGAAGGAAGCCCCACGACAAAGCCTGCTTTGAGAAACCCGGATTCCGCAAGTACTGTAGCTTTGTTCATTGCTGGCCATGTCGATCGCCTTGCGTCAGATTATATTTCGGACGAATCAGAGATCCACGCGGACAAGTGCCAGGAACGAAAGGTGGCAGAGACAAACTCAAAAGCTCAAAAAATGGTTTTGCTCCCGTATGCTGCTGACACCAGCCAGGAGTCTTTGTATGCGCTACTTCAGCTTCTCCAGTGGACCACATGTCCTGTCGGTATGAAAGAAAAGGCTGCACAGTCTGAAAAGAGCAGTTCGGATGTTCCCAGCGGAATGTGCCTTGGAGCCCAAGAGCGAATGGGCCTTGCTCTCTCCTGCTTAAGAATCCTGCAACTGAATCTGAAGAAGTCACTGGATATGTTCTATTCACCTGTTCAAAGTGTTGGCGAGAGCCGCTCCGACGTACCGATAGATTTATTCGGTCGAATTCACGAACTGCTGGACAGTCTGGCTGGTCTTAAAGGGGAGGACTATGCCGATCGTTTTGGTAATGGGAATCGACGATCGGATGGTACAAATAATATATGTGCAGTTGGAAGTGCTATCAGTCACGAAGCTGCTTGTGCACTGAAGGTAAGCGATCAGCGTATAATATTTATGCTCGTTTATGATTTGGGAATGACGTATTATGTTCTGTCAGATGGGATTCAGTATGTTTTACCCGACAGGAACCTCCCGTTGCAGCTTACTCTGGGAGATTTTGGACGACTGCAAGGTCAGTTCCCCTTCAATGAGAACGATCATCCTCTCGGACCAACTCTGCAAGGTATGGAGCTTGTATTTGCTGTCTATTACAACCATTTGCCTAGCTCAAACTTACTCTATCTTTCTATCATAACCAGGATGCGATCATGACGGAGATATTCAGATGTTTGCCGTCTCACGGTCTACTGAGTCTACAGAATGATTTACCTGATGGTATCCATAATGAGAGCTCAACTGGAAAGGATATGTTCGACATCAAAATGCTGATGATTGTGCTCTTAAAGCGGAGTAGTGCGGATGCGATCAAGCATCTCGACAATGAGTCTTTTACTGACTTTAGGAACGAACCGGATTGCTTTCTTCGACTGCTGAATGTGCTGCAGATGCACTATTTCAGTATTGCTCATCGATCTGCGATAGGCGAATGCCAGATGAATGGAACGGGTCATTCAAAGGACGCTAGACGAATTCAAAGCCATGCGAGCGACCGGATGATGGATTCTCTTCTCGATTATGTGGACGCACTGATGGCTGAATCGCTGACAGTGCTAAAAAGGCTGCACAAAGGGAGTCGCCAGCACGAAGAGATTATCACGTGGCGCTTGAACGGGAGTTTCTTCCATACATTGTTGCCCAGAGCTATCGAGTGCTTATCGGTACTGCTACTACCAGTGCCGAATCGAGAAAACATTTCCAAAGCCTTTAAAGCGCAGACTACTGACAACTTGCTGCTCGTGGAACGCATTCTACCAAATCTTCACGTTATGCTCAAAATGCTGGACGAAGTAAGCTGGAAAATGCACAGTATAACTGACGCAGGTAACCAAGCGCATGATGACAGCACTTTACCTTCGCATCAGCTCGGGTTTATTGATCAAGAGCGCAACTGGTTCGTTGATTTGGGAGATGTGTGCGCAGTACTTTGCGGGAAACTGAGTTGTGAACTATTTTATCCATCGAGGATGTCCAACATAGCGTCAGATGATAGCACTCCACATGGTACTTACTACTCTCTTGTGCTGTCGGAAGGCCGATTTCTCCGAGAAGACTACGGCGTTGTACCAGCTACAAGAGCAGGTCTCTCAAGTTCGATCCGCAACATTTTGGAATGGGAGCGGTTGGGTGTGTTCGAAGTGGAAGACGAACTTGTTGGCGGTAAGGAAGACTCCAATGCGACTGATTCACTACAATCACTCGCATTCGAGAATCAACGCTTTCTTTTACAGTTGTGCGATGCAGGCTTTTCAAGCAAACCTTTATCGTTCTGGAGTTGGGTAGCTGAGAGGCTCTCACATGCTGTGGAATGCACAGTCGAAGTACAGCGTCTATTGATGCTCGTTGTGAGTGTGTTGTCATGGCATCTAGGTCTGAGCGCAGAGCTTCGCTCTCTTTACGCTCTTTACGATACCGCATCTCAAAATGATACGGCTGTTGACTCCGTTGTACCGACCGGTGGCATTTGGAAAGTGCTATCCATTTTAACTCGCGTGATCAAAACGGGATCCTCGACATATAGATCCATCGACTCGGAGGCTGTGGAAAATGCTACCAAAGCGACACGGTTGCTGTTGAGCTTACAGCCTAACCCGGCGCTCATGTCGTGTATCTTCCGAGATGAAGGGGGAACCCAACATACAGACTCATTGTGGGAATATACTGATGACTCTTTCTTAGATATGCTCGGATTTCTGACAAGGCCCCTGGATATGGATATTATTCAACGCTCGCTTGATATGAAGGAAGAAGATGGAGCTCTTCTACGAACGGGGATTAGCATACTGCATGATCTTCTTAGGAAGTTGACTACTTCATCCACGAAAAGCTGCTTGCTGGCTGAGTTTGTTGCTGTTACATGCGGTACCAATCGTGCGACCTTGACTCCATTTGTTTCAAGACAAAGGAGTATTCTGAGTCGAGAAAATGGCAAACAGATTGATAAGGTCATTGAAAATCTCTTTGTTCGACTGACTCGCGTTGTAGCATGTGAAGACGCGTCGTTCGAACTGAAAAAGAAGGCACTAATGGCATGGACAGTACCTCTAAGTGCCACAAAGCGAGGCGTTCCCAGCGTGGTAGCTTTGATAGCAAAGTCCGGAATCATGAGCACACTAGTCGAGTTACTCCTCGATGAAGCAAACGTGTTGGATGCGCACAGTGATATCAATGCAGTTAGGCAACCGATGACAGCGGCCAATCAAGATGAGAAGTGGGGGAGTGTTTCCCAAGTTGAGTCGAGACTACCAACGAAGGTTGCCCCTGTCAAGGCTCTCTTGTTTGACGAAACACCTGCCCAGATCATTAGCGTGTTGGCTTGGGAAGCCTTCTGTGCCATCACGATGCAGCTTAGCAAGTCGGAACATTTTGGTGAGCACAGATCGAATCTGTTGTTTTGTTCGGCGGGTTCAAGCTTGTATGAAAGGGAGCCTCTGACGCCTCGAAGCACATCGATGTCTCCGCGGAGGCGCTTGACGCTTCCAAAGAAGACGGTCATTTCGAGCATTGATGAGATCATTGAGCAAATGACAGACGGATTGTTTTTGATGCTGAAAGGAACCAACAGCCGGTTGGACATCCTGGTTATTTCCTCACAAGAGTATGGCATGTTGGTAAAGCCGGTGGAGAAGACCAGTGAGAACGCAGAAAAAGTTGCTCAGAAACAGCAAAACTTCTCGCGTGCTTTTTTGTTTGGGTGCCCAGCTCCAATATCGCATTCAAACTCGTGCGACATTGGAATACCCAACTCAAATGATACGGAAGGTACTACATGTACAAGTCTTGCATTGATATTTTGGGTTCACGTTGAGCATACGGGCGCGATGTTGTCCAACGAGATTCCTAGCGAGGTCAATGCTTCATCTGCCAATCCACGGTCGAAAGACTCCTCCGTGCGGCTTGTTACGTTTGGTACGGGTCGAAGCACTAAATGTACGAGTGAATCTACTGACGTAGACAGAGATGATGCTTCATTGATTGTATTTACCCGTGATGCGTGTCCCGACCACGTATCGATAGGACTCTCAATGAGGTGCGGTGGGGATTCGAACGAGAGTTGGAGCGCGATCCTTGTCGATGAACACCTCCCACGCGGAAAATGGGTTCAGGTTGTCGCGAGTTTTGACAAGGAGAGATCCGAGCAGCTTCAGGTCTTTGTGGGTGCTAGGCGCTCAACACTTAACAATGGCAAACTGTCTGTAGATCACTGTCGGAGCTTCTGCTTAGAATTTCTCCAGAAAGCGACTTCATGGACTCAGATGACTGCAGGCGGCAACGTTAACATGGGAGCTTTGACAAACGCCGTAAAGGAGACCAACACCCCCGAGTTACTGCGGCTATCGATCCTACGAAAAAAGCTGGTCGACCGATTTGCTGCAGTTGTGGACGATATCATTATAGCACGTGGGGAACTTAGTGAGGAAATGATTATTCGGATGCAACACAATGGCCCCGCTCTCTTCCGCTTGAAGCAGCAGCACATAGTTGAGACCCATTGCGTCAAAGTGCTACGACTGCTATGCCAACTAGTGGGCTCTGGCGAGGAATCTTCGCGGGAGGATTTACTGCTTGCCAAATTGCCGTCCTCTGATCGTTGGATTACACTTCTCACTCGCATGTTGATAAGTACGTGTCGTGGTCAAGATCTCGCTCAAGTATATCTGTGTTATCTCCTCCAGGATGTTCTCCCGCGAGCTCTTCCTCCCCCGGACTTTGACGTTCAAGCACTAGGCCAGCAGCTATTCGGTACCGGTCAGATAAAGACGACACAGATGGAGGAGCTTTTCGTTGCGTTGAATGATTCAAGGCATCTTCTACCTTCTAATTCGACAATACGAAGGCAAAACGGATCGTTGTATCGGATGATGCAGCAGCACGGCATGCTTAATGGGAAATACCGAGGAGGTGGTTTGTCCGATAGCGACAGACAACCTGATGAAACAGCCAGGGCCGTAAAACCTACGGCTTCGATGCGCTTTGCTGCAGCCGTCCACCTTTTCCAGAAGTTGTGTGTCTCGCCTTCATGGGGAAGTCGTATGGATCAATTCGTCGGATGCTCCAGTGGCATTTTCCAGAGTGGCGGGGGAGGGCTAAAGGAGATTATTCAACCAGAGGAGATCGACGCCCTTGAACTTGCTGATATGACGGCTGTGGTAAGCACACTCGCTGGGTATTCAGAAGAAGTTGTGAATGGCCATCGTGCTTCTGTGCAAGATGCAGCAAACCTCCCTTCTGCAGCTCAAGCGTACACTTCCCCTTTCGATTCCGTGATTCATTTTGATTCTAGTAACACCGGCCAAGTGGAAACAATCCAGACGCTCATTGCTACAATGCTAAAAGATGAAACACGGCGGGCACTAAGCCTTCCGGATAGAAAAGCTATCCTGACCCAGTGTCACAATGATGTAGTTGCTGTGAATGCTGTTGATTTGCGTATTGGAGCTGTAGGTCATCAACGTGCCCGAGTGCTCCGAGTTCTGATGACTGCAGTACTGCGTGATAAATACACAGCGACGACGAACAATCGATGGCACCAGTTCTTACTCGAAGACACCGCTGCCTGCGACGACTTGCTACAGGTTGCCTCTTCAAACACAAAGGAGTATGTCACGTCGATGTTAGGCCCCGACGCAAAACTAGCGATGAAACTTCGGCGGTTGCGTATTTTCATCAAGGACGTGCTACGTGGAGGGAAACTTCGTCGAGGCGCAATTGTTCCAGTATCGCTTGCTGATCTGGAGGGTTTACAATGGCGGCTGTGGGAGAAAATGGCTACTCGACTCCCCTCAGATTCATTGATTCCTTGGTGGCAACACAGCAGCGAGGCCAATGGAAAACTTACGCTGGAAGTCGTTGGGGGTAACGTCGAACTGCGTGATCTAAATGTCAAGGCCTTGGAGCATTTCCCCACCGTGAGATTGGCTCAAGCAAATATTTGTGCAAACAGCGGTCTGTGGTTCTTTGAAGTAATTGTTCTCACGGATGGACTCATGCAGATCGGTTATGTGGATGGGGACTTTAACGCTGATCCTCTCCAAGGTCAGGGCGTAGGTGACCATGCAAATAGTTGGGCGTTTGACGGATTTCGGTGCAAGAAGTGGAACGTGAACTCGTACGACTACGGCGAGCAGTGGAAAGCAGACGATGTGGTGGGGGTCTTGCTGGATACAGAGCGCATGGAGATGAGTTACTTCCTCAATGGTAAGGTTTTGGGTGTTGCCTTTTCCGACATCCCCATTATTACCAGCTCTCGAATGTGCCCTGCAGCCTCATTGAACGTCAACCAGTCGGCGGAATTCAACTTTGGCACCCTCAGCGTTGCGTCTTCTAGCGAGGAAGGACTCCCGTCTTCGAGTTTGGGTGGCTTCAAACATTTGCCAGTTCTCGACAACGAAGACCAGGCACGTTTGCGGCCTGTCCTCATGGCACTACAAACTCGCCGCGTGTCGAAGGCTCATGGTGCCTCAAACCTCGACGGCCCAGATCAAGACGAGAGCAAAGAAAACGACGCGTCCGAAGACTGGATTAGCAGTAGCAGCAGCAGCAGCAGTGGCAGTGACACTGACGATGGCGAATTCGCACTGGAAGGCTCAGCTAGTTTGTCCTCGTTTAGGAGGACTCTCGCGTCAGTCTCTCGCGACGACCGGGAAACGCGCACTACAGACCGTAGCGATGAGGAAATTGCACAGCGTCGTCGAGATTTGGTGGAAGGGCTGACAGGTCTGGGATTTCCGCTGGAATGGGCCACCCGATGCGCTACTGAAGCACGCTTGCCCATGGATGAAACGGGTGCCGTTGCTTGGATATTAGAGCAAATGGAAAATGTTGGGCTGGATGGAGCATCTCGTCTGCCTACCAGCTCAAGTACCAATGGCGCGGAAGTGGAACTCACTGGCCAGCCTGCTGCACTTTGGAGTACCGGATTGCAATTGCCCAATCTTGTTATCAGCAATTCTTCCGATGGCTTAGCAGCTGCAGCTGGTGCGCTAGCTGGTGTGGGGGCTTCCAGCCTTCTTAATGGCATCGATAGTACGCCTAGTGAGCTGCACGACAACCAAATCGCGAATGTTCCTGTAATGTACCCGTCACTATCAGACAAAACAGGCACCACGTCTGCAACGATTAATGCTTTTATTGACGCAGATCAAGGTGACCAGCAAAGTGATGATGCCTCCAGTGAAGCTTTTCAGTCGGGTCCTTATGGGCAACGGCAGCCTAGTCTTCACTCTGGGCTACAACTGTCAAGTGAGCTAGACACGTCATCGGAAACCAACAGCAAGTGCGCAGTGGACGACCTGCTTCCTCTCAGCATTGTGGTCGACGCAACCGTTTTTCTTGCATACACACGCCAAACCTTCACGTCACTTCTGCTACTTGCGTTACGGGGGGGAAAGCAAGAAGTGGCTTACAGAATGACTCGACGACTGGTTTCAAGTGGGGAATCTGCAGCTCGTCTCCACCGATTTTTAAGGATAGCGGTTGGGCTTGATATGACGGATCGAGCCTTTGAAATGGGATATATTTCCGAGAATATTCATTCGGAGAGAGCGCTACGACTTCAAGAAACTGTAGCGGCACTGCTGAAATTTGAAGCACGGAATTCCTCCATCGAAAGTGGCTTGACTGGAAATCCGTCGGAACGATCGCCGCTTCTCAGGTTCTTTTGCCAGGAAATGCGGAGTCAGTGTGACCGTGGTCTGACTTTGGTACGAGGTAAGCACAGCGGCAAGAGTGGAAGTAAGCCTATAGCTGTTCAGGCAGCCGCCGCCTGGTTTGCGTGGGTGTCTGGACTGGTGCTTGGATTCGTTGAGGATCAAGTATCGGGGGTGTCTTCAACGTCCAATGTGATAGCAGAGACTCGGCTTTCTGACTTGTCTGTTCCCGCTTTTTCTAGTACGACCTTTGTGGAGAAGTTGGTGACTATCGCTTCCAGCCCATCTAGCACAGTCCAAGCGTGGAAATATGTCGCCTTTAAGTTGCTGTCTAGGATTCTCAGCGTGGTTCGAGCCAGTGACACTTCGTCCGAGTTCTTCGCCTCTGCTCAGCTAGCGAATCTGACGCAACTGTTTACACTACGACGTCGGCGTGAACTGTACAGCAGAGTGTTCCACTCAGATGTGACGAACACATTGTTTGCTCTTCTGGTGCGCTCGTCAGATTTTCTGGCCCGTGACTCTGATCTAGGCACGCAACAGTGTTTAGAGAAACCACGAGTACGCCTTCGAGTAAGCAATTATTCGTCAACACACGTGACGATATCATGGGATCAAGCTTCAACGGTGTTACCGTCAGCAAGTTCCAACAGCTTAACTGACGAAGCCACCACAGATCCAGCAGCTGAGGTCGACTCAGCAACTGTGTTCCTTCATGTTACACGATGCGGCCCGCAGCTTCCTGGTTGTGTACCTGGTGACAGCTCCAACAATAACGCATCGCAAGCGCTGCCATCGAAAGGGACATTTACTATCCGTAACTTGCTGTCAGATACGCAATACCATATTCGACTCGGTCCTGCTCAATCTGTGAGCGACAACACGGATGGGGCCACTGGTGTGGCTTCAAATGACGCGAACGTCCTTCAAGAGACTGTCGTTCAAACACCACCTGAGCCTGTGTTTGAGCTCGACAGAGAAACGATGGGGAAGAACTTGGTGGCCTTGAATCGGAATTTGACTGCCAAGAACACAGTCAACAAGAAATGGCACTCTGTGCGTGCTTCCGTCGCGTTTGAAGAAGGAGTTCATACGTGGCAGGTGCGCCTTGATTCTTGCGTTTCGAAGAACATCTTTATCGGCGTGTGTACCGCAGACGCTAGTATGGAGAACTACATTGGCAGTGACGCGTACGGCTACGGGTTCCTTGCCAACAAGGCTGTGTGGCATAACAAAGCTAAATTGCACTCGTACGGTGAGATCTTCAAGCAAGGCGATACCATCCAGGTGACCTTGGACTGCAATGCCAAAACACTCGCTTTCAGCCGCAACGGTGAATCTCTTGGGATTGCGGCGTCAAATATTCGCGCAGGAACTAGTCGCTCCGATGCCAACGGCAACGCGAGCACTGATGGGGACTGCAAATGGTATCCAGCATTCTCCATGTACAACAAAGACGACAAGGTGACACTAGTCCCTCCACGGGCTGCATCCATGTTCACTGCTAAGGAAGGTCATCCTCAGAATGCGACAACATTGGAGCTTATTGAAGCGATGCAGCAAGTGCTGGCGTACCAATGTCACTTGACAGGTGGAAACACAAACCTCGCTTCAACAAAACTTTTTGAGAAGGCCTTTGAGGAGTTTGAAGGTTGGAGGCGCGGTGAGATGCTGTTCCGTGAAATCTCGCTTGGCCAAGTGATCGCGATCGATAAGAGTAAATCTGCCACGGATAAATACGGATTGGCGACAGGCGATTCGGTGTTTACGTCGAAGGGGCAATGCAGTGTGCTTGGGGAGTATCGACATGAATTGTGGTACGAAGTTGACGAGGGAAGCTCGCCGCTTTTCGGGGCATCTACTCCTCAGCTGGCTTCGTGGAGCTTCAGTACTTGTCGCGAAATGTTGGATTCGCCAGATGAGTATCCTGTTCATCGCCACCACAAGTACACGCTAGAACTGGAGGACAACGCTATCACTGAAACAGACTCGAGCGTGGAGCAACAGGCTTCACCGGCTGGTACTGCCGAGTCAGAAGCGCTTTCTTTCCAGTCATTTGTCGATGCCCAAGGGCAATGGAGCGAGACTGGTAGCAGCGCTGCAGATGCTGACTCGAAATTAATTGTCGAGCTGGACGCGATTGCTGCGTCACAGGCTTCCAGCAGCGCTCTATTGCTTTCATTTGCAGACATCTCAACGACGTTGCTGATGGAGAAAATCTATGAAGTTCACGGTATTTCTGCAGAGCATGGATCCAACCAGACGCTCGCTCGGATTGGACTGCTGTTGTTTGTCAATCGGTGTCTCTACAACGTCGTTCGCCTCGCAATGCCACGAAACATATTTGCTACATCCCTAGGAACGTCTGAGGGTCCCGAATGCTTTGCGAACCAGCCTTCGGCTAAACGAGCGACGACCGGGGGCGACACGGAGTGTCAGCAGGTATCTCCCGTCGCAGCTCTGCTCAGTTCGCCGCATTGGGCACATGAGGACCCGTCCGCTTTCACTCGAATTGCAAGCTTAGCAGTACGCCTTCTTTTCTCGTCACAGAAGGAAAAACTTATTGAAGACGAGCTGCGCAGGACCAAGACGGCGAGTCGAACTCTCGATTGTCAGCAGGAACCCAGCGATAGTGAAGACGGCGGCGTGGACACGGATCTGCCGGCGGTCAAGATCCGCTACCCACTGTCCCTAGCAACCCCATTCTGGGAGTGTGGCTCCGCATTGCTGACGAAAAAGAGGACCTTTCGTCTCCCGTTGTCCACTGAATCGTCAGTGTTCGCGCAGATGGCGAAGCAATTGGCCGCACAAGATGCTCGGCAGTGGAGACGGGAATCCTCACAGCCATTCGAAGCAATTCCCATTTCACAAGCATTTCAAGTTCACGTTGAGAAGAAATCGACGGAATCAACTGGAGGGACCGGCAAAGACGCCGAGCTGAAGGAAAATGATCAGCAGCAGCAAGATGAGGATGACGAAGACCAGCAACTTCAGCAACCATCGTCCAAGCAGACTGCACAGTATTTGAAGCTCTTTGAAAGTGCCGTTCGCGAAGTCCAGTCGCCTTGCTTCCCGCTACTTGCACCCGATCACACTCGTGTGGGCACATCGGAAGGCGAGCGT
Organism: Phytophthora pluvialis; assembly: GCA_001314425.1. Classification (NCBI taxonomy): domain Eukaryota; phylum Oomycota; class Peronosporomycetes; order Peronosporales; family Peronosporaceae; genus Phytophthora; species Phytophthora pluvialis. The sequence continues at coordinate 27,083 of LGTU01000062.1, read as the reverse complement.
CGTCATCCGCTTCAACTTGACATCAACCTCGAACTGTTTGCGCCGTCTGCACTGGCGCATTCGCGAGTGCAAACCTCCCACCTGCTGCTCTGGTACTTCGGCTTTGGACAAGTTCTCGGGATTGCGTGGCGCAGTAGGCTTCTCCTGCCGTTGCAGTTTCTCTCGAAATCTTTCTGGGAAGAACTCGTTTCTCCAGCCGATCCACTTACAGAGGCTGAAGGCGGCAGCGGCAATCGGTCCAGAGTTCGAGAAGCTGCTATCCGCGCCATCCGCGACGGCCTTTTCTCCATTATCCCGAGTCGATGTGTTGCGCTCTTGAGCGGAAGCAATCCAGGTCTTCGAGAACGCATTTCAGACTTGAATGTCAGCTACGTCGCCAAACTAGAACAGCACGCCACGTACACTGTCCCTCGCCAAAGCCACCATGACTTGTTCTGGAAGGTTGTCAACGCCTTCACGTCAGTCGAGCGGCGTTTGCTGGAGCAATTCGTGAACCCGGAACGACGAAATGGCACCAAGCAAGTTGAAGTGACGCCGGGTGCCGACAATTCTTCAAGCTTCGTACTCGAAATTGCAGACGCGTTGGGTGACGGTCGAGATCATCCGGACTCGTGCTACCCCGTCGTCGTCCCCATTGGCCCCGACTCGAGTCATCTTCACGTGCCTGCGTACTCCTCCGCGCAGACGCTGCGCCACAAGTTGCTGCTCGCCATGACCACCATCCTTTTCATGTAGCAGGCCTTATATTCCCTTAATTTATCTGGTGTTCGTGTGAACTAAATACATGTTACAGCGATGCATGGTGCTCAGCAGAGCCAAATACACGCCACTATCTCGTGAAAACGAGTTGACATGTTTCCATGTGTGTGGAAACTGGCGCAACGACTTCCGGCCAGTTCATTTCACGTGTACCAATGATGGCCAATCAAGCGAGTGATCAAGGCGGGCGATGGACGGACTCCACATCTACGCAGCAGCACACTCCCCGGCGATCGGAGACGTTTCTCCGATCGCACTGTAACGAGCCTCGAGCACCGCAGGGTTGTTCATCGGGTCTTCATCGTCGACAGACAGCGCACGCGAACGTCCGCTGGGGGCGCTGAGCACCCAGTCGTGGCGACTGTCCTCGAAGATCAGGAACAGGGCAAGGAACAGCACGAGAATTGCCATGCCCAAGAGCATCATCATGACAGCGCGGTAGCTGCCCGTCTCGTCGCGCAGGTAGCCCACCAGCAGGTTGCCGATCGTGGCGCCAATGGCGTCCGTGATCTCCACGATGCCGAAGGCCGTGCCGAAGCTTTTGCGGCTCACCGAGTTGGGGATCGCGGCCATGAGCACCGTCGGCGTGAACGACAGACAGATGGAGATCAGCAGCATCGACACCACCGGGTTGATCTCCGTGAAGATCATGAACACGTACGCCAAGACCGACAAGATGGCGGCGACGATGATGAGCAGGATGCGTCCGCCGAACTGGTCGATAGCGAGTCCGATGAACGGCGCAAAGACGACGAACAGGTGCGAGACGCTGCTCACGACGCCGGCCTTGACGATCGAGTAGTCGTACCGCTGGAAGAGGTAGCTGGCGCTGACGTTCTGGAACAGGTGGAAGACGTTGATGAAGTTGACGTGCAGCATGACGATGACCCAGAACATGCGCGAGAAGTTCTGCACGTTCTCGCACGACATCTGCTTGGCGTGGGCGTTCGACTTGCGCCAGCGGTGCTTGCGGCGCTTCTTGTCGGCGTACTCGGCGAGCCAGTGGAGGCTTGGGTCCAGGGCCTCCTCGCTGATGATGCGGCTCTTGACGATGCGCTTGAGGTTGGCCGTGTAGTGGCACACGAGGACGCCGACGAGAGCCGAGGCGACGCAGACGGCCACGCCGTACCACAGAGCCTGCACGTATCCGCCAAAGTAGAGGGCGATGGGGGCGACCGTGGCCTTGGCCAGCATCTTGGAGACGTTGGTCATGGCCACGCTCACGCCCATGGCGAACGTGAGCTCCTTGTTCCGGAACCACGAGGCGATGAAGACGCGCGCGCCCACCACGACGCTGCCCTCGCCCACGCCGAAGAAGACGCGGCCGAAGAGCGCGAGCCAGTAGAGCTCGAGCTGCATGCCCAGCGCGAAGATGGCCTGGCCCACGCAGATCCAGGCCAGGAAGAAGCGGATGCTACGGTGGCCGCTCTTGTCCATGAGGCGGCCACCCAGCAGCGGCAGGAACATGCTGGGCACGGACACGGCGGACAGCAGCGCGCCGTACATGGTGTTGGAGATGGGGAAGTCCTCGTCGTCCAGCATGAGCTGTTCCAGCGACGACATGCCGTTCTGGTTAAGGGACGAGCGAGAGTCAGTTGCGTGCTAGACAGAGGCGCATCACAGAGGGCCCACGGACCTTGACGAAGTGGCCGCCGAACGGGATGCAGCTCATGAGGACCAGCAGGAAGAAGCGGTGCGGCGGCGACGTGGTGCGCCAGAACTGCCAGGCGGGCGCGCGGCGCAGCGGCGAGCGCGGCGGGCACAGGCCGCCGCCGTCCCCGCGCTCGGAGGGCGAGGGCGCGTCGTACACCAGCGGCGTGAGCTCCGACGCCTCGGCCGACGACTTGTGCTTGGGCGCCATGGCTCGAGAGTGATGGTCGGCTGCTGTGAGCGCAGCAAAAACGCAAGTGACCTTCGAGGTGAGAGAGACCGACGCTTACGTTGCGCAATCGACAGCCCCGCGTGACGTGGGCCCGACCTGCACACTTGCGAAATGAAGACGAGCGGCCTCCATCTGGATGAGTGCGAGGTGTGGGCAGTTATGTATCGTGCTGCACGCGGCGACTGGCCGCCGCCACGCGCGCTGTGTGTGGCCGCCACACTGTGGCGGTGGCCAGGATGTAGTCTCGCGATCGGCGCACCGTAAATAGCTGGAGCGGGTAGCGAGACGCGCCAAGTTTAGCGGGTAAATGCGATGTAGCAGGTGGCCGATGATGGAAGTAGTATAGGAAGGTCAATTTGCTTGCGCATCAGGTCTGGAAGGCTGGCTAAGTTGCTGTAGGGCGGTTGCTGGAGGCACGCGCGGCGCCCCAATCAGATCGCTCCACGGCGCCACCGAACGGCGTCGCCATTTGGTAGCGCGACGCTGCGGGCACACGCCAACCGCGCGACCATGTATATCCGGATTCCGATGGAGTGGCGATGAGGATCGCAGTCGCTGGTGCAAGGCACGTGGCCGCCACGCTTACGACGACGGCGACAGCCGACACCGCGTTGCGGTCCGCCCGCTGCTTAATGCTGCAAATCCAGCGGCACGCGCCCCGAGTGGACCAACGGCAGGTGCCAACTCGCAGCCTCACAGCCTCCGCGGACATGGCTTCAAGGCGCGAGTGTCTTCTGTACCGTTGAAGTCACCGCTCCGACGACGCCGGCTCTGACTCTGAGAGCCCCGTGTTGGCATTGACATGCTCTGCTGGCGCGTGCCGGCGGCCAGTGAGCAGCGACGCTATCCTTGCCAAAGCCAACCTGGCTCGGCCCTTGGGATTCATTGGCTCTGTTGCGGCTGCGGGGCCGAGCATCGGCGCTCAAATCTGGTGGTCATCCGCTGGCTGACCACGAGTTGATGCTTGTCGCGGCGTCCAGAGCAGTCAGGGTCGGATGCAGCGAGGTCTGGACTCGTTGCCTCCGCGATGGTGCAAATGGTGCAAATCGTCAGCCCGTGCACTTCGCCGTCGGAAGTGAACGCGTGCCAGGATCAAATCAGCGTGATACTGTATAGTACCGGGCCGTCTGGCATGGACGAAGTCAGTCAGTCAAGTGAGTCGCACCTGACAACAAGGCGTACGGCGCCGTTGACAGTGCTTAGTAAGCACTGCGTACGAAGCCGCAAGATGCACCGGTAATCTTGCCACGGTCACGAGAGGCAAACATGCAGTACAGTATGCCAGTTAGAAGCAGCCTCCCATTGCAAATGAAAACGACACCTCCATTCGCTTCGTTTAATACGATGGCAAAGCCGCCAGCTTTTACCCCGCACGAGGATGTGACTGAGACTGAGACTGAGACATGGTACGTACATCCGATGCATACCGAACGATAGTAGTATTTTTCTCGTGGATAGCAGTAAATCACTGCCAGTGATCATTTTATTAGGAACAGATCTACCCGCCCGGCACGAACAGCTCAGCCGCGGCAGCATAAGATAACCAACAAATTCGCACGAGTTGACCAATGTTTTATTGTCGCGGAAGTAAACTTGCTCCCAATATGGTTGATCAAACACCTAACACTCTGTCTAGTCGTTTCCCTGTTTGCCAATCAACAGCTGGGGCTGTTGAGCTTCTGCCAATCGTGTGCGACAATGAGTGATTCCCAACGGTTTCCCAAATATTGTTGGAATGGATACAAATTATCCAATATGTGGTTTTGCAAAAAACAAGTACTATTAACACTACCTGCCTGAGGTGATGAGACAGAAATTCATATGTAGCAAGAACTTGTCTGCGTTTGTTCTGCTCGTACTTAGTCAAACTATTTTTGTGTGCACGTACTTTACTACATGTTCACGGGGGAAGGCAACTACAACTCTAACTGCTTGCCGCATCGGTGACGTTCGCTCCAGCGCGCACTCCAGCTCTGCCGCCGTCTAGTCCGACCTACTACCACCCCACGGAGGTCCTACCGGCAGCTTCGCCTTCGCTACGCTGTCCGCGCCGCCAGGCCACCTCTGTGTCGACTGGAGGCTACAACTCTATTGCGCCAAGCCTTGTGTCAGGCGACATGCAAACTACCTCCTTGTTAATGCAATCTCTTCTTAAACGTCTTTATGACCAACAAGTTGCAATCACATTGTGTAGACTGCAATGAATTCGACCAATTGATATACATTTGCTACGTTAATTGGACTGGATGGGCCGTAGAATCCCGCTACGGGCCGTTCCACTCAATCTAACTCAACGTACATGTAGGACGTTTGCAACAATCTCGGCAAAGTTGCGGTCTGTGCTTGCCAGCGTGTACATGTACTGGCAAGAGTAAATTTGTGTATTGCTATTTGATTTATTAGTCGATAACATATATGGGTTGCATGTGTGTGTGTGTGTGGAGGGGGGGCAGTAAGCACGCTGCTAGAACACCGCAGCGCGACTTCAGAGCTCGCTGAAGGCACCCGTATAGAGAGCGTGAGGCACCACATCGTGACGCGCAGGGCACATACACTGAGATACATGACGGCTAGTGTCCACAGGCTGTAGGTTTTGACTGCGTGTGACAGCAACTATTGTAGGAAGGAAGAGTGCGCTGGCGGGGGCAAATGACCGCGATCTTGGGAGCAGAGGACGACTTGTGCTGTATGCACTTGATTGTGAAGTGAGCTCTTGTCAGCTCCAGCCAGCACTGTCAGCTCTGCCTCTAAGATGATGTGCATTCAATCTAAGCTATTGATACGGCTGACAACAACTGACCTCGAAGTATCCTGGTTGAATCAGCAACAACAGTCTTCGTGACTGTGTTGCATGCACACACAAGTGAAAGATGCTAGCAAAGGAGAGGTCTCTATTCAACTTCCATTGCAACCAAGGGGTACGACCTGTGTCGTACCCGGACACCTTGCACCCTGCAGTGCATTCGGATCCGCTCTGTGGTGGCGTCGGCTTCTCCACCTCACAATACAGAGCCACTCATTGCCAATGGCATACGACACCGTTAACTAGATAACGGTGTCGTATGCCGTTAATGCACCTCACTGAAAATGCTAGCGTTTGCACGCCTCTGGTTCACCAATCAAATATGGTTTGTGGTGGCATCGAAGCTTGGCATCGGACATTTTCGAATGCTCACGGTAATGCTTTTTTCTGCGCCAGACGCATACAAATTCGAGAGAGCCTTTCGTTTACACCAAAAATAACAGCAAATGTGTGGAGGGGTCACTTTGGCAGAAAATAACTTGTATGCACCAAAAGCAGAAGAAAACGCAGAAGATTTGATACAACAAGGCGAGCGGCGCATACAAGTTCAAGAGAATCGTAAATGCCTCCAGAGCTAAAAAATCGAATTCAACTCAACCAAACTTATGAGTATGGGTAATAATGTAACGGGGTTACATTCGGGTAACATGGATACCCTCTCGAAAGTGATCGTATCACTTTCCACATGGCTACATATGCCATGAGGTCCTGAGAGCCACCCCATCCAGGATCTGGGACCAGGGTTCGTTAGTAGATCACCAGTTAGTAGTTGTTAGTACTAATAGTATTAGTACTAATGCTAAGACTAATCATAAAGTTCACCAGTCTACAGCTTAGTACTGCTAACCACTTAGTAGACTGAAATTGGAGAATAATAGTACTATGATCAGTACTAATTTCAGAGAAGGTTGGGGCGATCTGCAACCCATGTGCGGTCCCTAAAAGACGCGCGCAATGGGTGGCGTTCCCGCCTTCTCCAGTGCCCCCTTCTTAGTTTTGGCTCATTCTCCAATCTTCCTCGTGTCCGTCACAACGATGAAGTGCGCAAAGGTCGACTGCTGTTTTAAAGACGTGAAGGAGACGTCTTCCTGCTTTGTTTGCGCATCACCTGTGCAGCAACGAGCTGTGCGCCGAGGCAGAGCTGTCGAAGAGGTGGTGCTTTAAGACGTAAACGTGGCGTGAAATTCCATTGCAGCACTAACACGATGGTCACACAGGTTTTGCAGCCACGACTGTGTCAGCAGATATATCGGTAACACCGACGAATCACAAGAACTAACCCCAAGCAGCACGTCAGGCATCTCAGCTTCTAGCCAGGCCACAGTGATCGACCTGGCTCAATCAGAGCTGGTGGAAATGCCTGCGTCGTTGGACGAAAAGCCAGCGCCGCTGTACAGAATTCCAGATTCAGTCGTTCATCGCGTTCCTGCGAACGCTACCGATTTGATCTGGACTGTGGTGCATGAACCGGAGACGGCGGTGAAGTATGGTAAGAAAACTTACACTCACATCTGCTTTATATGTGCGGAGACAAAGCCGTGGAAGCAGTCGCTCCGCAAGACAGCACACGCATCAAAATGCAAACGTGTTGCTCTGCCATAAAGAGCACGACCTGGCTGCAAAGGAGCGTGCTCATCGTAAGAAGCGGTCAGACCGGTTCTTGGTAGACGATACTGGTAAGCGCGAAGCTCACTCTGAGGAGGCGGATAAGAAGCAGCCGAGGGAGCGCCAGAAGACGTGTTGGAAGCCGAAGCCGCAGCAGGACTTCGTCACGGGGCACATCGCTCGCTGGTTGATTCGGGATGGTACATTTCGCTATGTCGGGGATATGTGTGTCGGTGTACATGTGCTAACAGATGTACATTGCGTGGTTAAATTCTACCGTACAATATGGCGACGACATCAGCCTTTCGAGAACCTGTCATTGCATTGACTGGGAACCCCGACGTTACCATACCAGCTGCACAGACGTACAATGACATCCTGGACAATCATTACGACCAGTTTGTGAGGGAGACAAGCACGTTTCTGCGCGAGGAACATGAACTGCTGCATAGGACACCGTTCCTTAACATAATGCATGACCTCTGGACCAACAGTTCGAAGAACTGTATCGTGGGTTCATCCACAGCTTTCCTTGACCATAGCTGGAAGCCTCGCCATCTGGCGCTACTTGGGGCGACTAAAAATGACGATCATAACACGGCGGATGTGGGGCAGCTAATTGACGAAGAGCTGAACACATTGTATGGACTAGACGTGGACAAAATGGTGCGCTTCACGATTTCTGACACTGCACCGGCAGCTCGCAAGATTTCAAAGCAATTCGATACAACGCTGCAGATCGATTGCGCTATGCACACACTAAATCTTTGTCTTGGATATGGGATTGGCCTCAAGGAAAGTGTGCGGATTGTCTATTCAACTCACCCTGTGACGAAGGTGACTGTCAAGAGGAAAGTGGTGGTGACGGAAGGTGGAGCCTTCCCTGAAGGTAGTGCAGTAATCCGGAAATTACGAGCCCTAAACAACTATTTTGCCTCCAGCAAATCGCCTCAACATGTTGCGCGTCTGGATGCTGTAAACGCTTTCTCAAGGTTCCGCATCTGGTAGCTATTATTGACGTCGATGTTCGTGTTGCATCAGCCATTAAGTTGCTGCAGAGATCTATCATAAACTACCCCGCCTTCCGACCGTACTTCCAGAGTGGAAACGCTGCAGCTACCGAGAAGGATGTCTTCAATTGTATATCAGCTGCAGACTGGGAACTGGCTCTGGAAATGAAGGCGATAATGCAACGAGTCGCCGGTCTTGCGCTCGTCGAGTCCCAATCAGCAAATCTACTTTCATCGACAATGTGTGTCTTCTTGAGGGTAGCGTCGGCGCGGATGAATTCGCACAAACTCTCTGCTTATTGTCTCGATGGAACCCGCGACGAGGATACCAATGATAAACATTTTGCACGAGTCGAGGTTAAACTCGTGGATATTTCTGATTTGGGACACCGTTGAATGAAGAGCACGCTCCATCAAATCGCCACTAGGCTTCCGCAGCCTCTGTTCAGATGGGTATGGCGTTGCTACTAGCCCACGGACGAAACGGGCCGCGAAAAACTATCTCCGACTTCCCGACACAGCGGAAGCCGCCACTGACAAAATCCTAGAGCAAACAATGGAGTTGCTGCGCAAAAAGAACACCGCGTGTTGTACAAAGCAATGAACTCTGACGTCACTCCCGAGGACTGCACGGTGGATTCAGCTTCTATTTCGCCTGGTGGGGAGTGTATGTCGGCGTCGGATAGTGAACTGGAGCTATTGTGCGGAGATGAGGTATCACAACAGGCAGAACAGAGCCCCGTCGATGAAGCATTGAACGAAGCGGCAGATGCATTGGTTGATAAATGGTTAAACCACCGCATTGAATGGGCAGACGTCGCGCGGGAACAGTACACCAACAAAGAAGAACGCAATACAATATTGGAGAGGCTGAGTATGCGCAACCGACACGGCCAAAAGGTCACTGTTGAACACTTCTCCCATCCGACAATCTTATTCTTGGCCTAGGTTAAGAGTTCCTAATTCTGCTGCGTGGAAATGGAGAAGGGAAACACTGTCACATGTTCATGCGAAGCTCGGAAACGTACTTTGTGAGACGGGCAGCAATCAATCACGACCGTGACCACCGCAACATGAACGCTACAGTGGCTACGTTTTTTCCCCCTGGGATTGAGGGTGCTTTACAAGATATCAAGCGCAAATCAATCTATATGTGGGAGAGGAAGCGAGCCAAGATCGAAGCGATGTGTGAAACCACGAGGGGGGGTAGATGAAGTGCACCAGGGGGTTGGGGACGGCGATGATACTATCATTAGACGCTGAGCATAAAATCGTCCAGTGAATTAACGCTCTGCGTGGCGACGGTGCACCCGTGTCCGCTTTCATACTCCGGTTGAAAGCGCTGGGCGTAGCAGTAGTGGTGGGCTGTCGAGCGACATCTTTAAGGCTTCGTCGACGTTCCGGAAGGTATTTTTGCGCCGCCATATGCTGTCCTTACTCCGTTATACGCGCTAAGGCCGAAGCCCCCGTCTGACAGTAATGCGGCGAGGCAGCAGTTCCGCGAAAAAGTGCTGCAACGGATGCAGAAATATGAGGTCGACCGCGTTTAGAACGCCGACCGGACAGCATATTCTTTGAGTACATGCCATCTCAAATAATCTCGGGGCGAGGAGCAAAACCTGTGTGGGTCCGGTGTGCCGGAAAGGAGAATGAACGCGTGGCCGTAATGCTGCTTGAAGACTCATGTGGAACGTTCATGTCTTGACCTGCTGAAACTGCCATGATATTGACGCACGCCTTGAGATCAGCTCGGACAAATTATTGCTTATTTTGGCCTGCTTTGTGCCACAGCTCCAACGTGTACCAATTGTAGAAGCAACCTGTTAGCGAGTGCGCCTCGACGACGACATCGATACGTGACCAGGCACTGACATCAGTTGGTACACAGGTGCAAGGTGCAGCGCTGGCAAGTGTGGGCGCTTTCGACTCCTGATTTTCAACGTGTTTGTGCAGCGTACACTGCATTGCTGCGATGGACGACATCATTTGCGTGACAGCTGCAGCAAGGACGCCGGATTCGCCAACGCTATGTTGTCCGAGTTGAGCGAAGTTGGCAGTCTCCCACGCTGTGCGCAGCTGTCGACCCTTGTCGATGCTAGTTTCCAGGGACAGCCGCGATCCCAGCGCGGTGTTAGTCTAGTTGAACGCCTCGTAAAATCGGTACAAGTAGTGCGGTGTGAATCCTGACGCTGGCTGCTCCTTTGTTGCTGCTGCTGTGACGTCTTCCAGATGGATCAGCAAAGAAGCGAACGGTGCATCTAAGACCATGACGTCTACGTTGAGAGTGGTGTCCGTGAAGCCGCTGACATACTTGAAAAGCTGGCGTTGAAGTGATAGCAGTCGCGCGTACTCAACCGCAGGGAGCAGCTCTTTTAGCGTTACGACCGTCGGTGTGGTGCAATGCAGGTGAGGGTCGCGATATCCTGCCAAGTTTTTGAGGACGCTCTGATCTTCGCGGGTGGTGGTGCCCGTGTTGCTGCTCTGGGACGATCTATCTGCGCACTCGACAGCTGAAGTCAAGGCATGTGCACAAGAGCTTAGCGTTGTGTTGGTAGCCGTCCCACCGGGATGCACGAGTGTGTGCCAACCAGCCGATATTAGCTGAGATATGCCCTTGAAAGCAGGGATGCCGAAAAATAGATATATCGATCAATATCATTTTACGGGGGGAAACGGTAACTGATTTCTGTATTTTCTTGAAAAAGTACAGTAATTAATCTGGTCCAAGCGTATATATTCTTAATTTATTGCTGCAGTTGCTCACAACCAACCATGTAGATGTACTTGCCACTCTAACCTCCAACTTCCCGACAACCAATCTCACTCGCAAACAAGTACCCCCCCCCGCCGCAACAACCGCACTCAGCAATGACCGACAACCTACCCATTGCGACTCGCCCCCAGCTACCTTCACGCCCAGGAAAATTGCCGGATTCTTCTTCAAGCCCTGCCTCGACGAGGAGGGCGATGCTACCAGCTACAAGTCGTGCAAGACGTGTGACAAGTGTTGCAAGCACGCAAATGGGACGGGGTACACTAACCTCATGTCCCACGTCCAATTCGCCCACCCCAACTGTAAGGTGGAAATGAGGAATGCGAGTGCTGCCGCAACAGGCACGCTCGTTTCCTGGGTGAGCCAAAAAAGCTCCAACCGCTACGCGTGGCTCCGCTGGATTGTTGTATCCAACCCCCCTGTCCTTATACGAGTCCGAGCTGACACGCCAGTACGGTGCAGTGCTTGCTATATTTTGTATGATATCTGACTGTGAGATACTTGATAATTACTCCTAGATTTACCAACGCATCGAGTGACACAATCCGTGTCAATATAGAAAGCGTGATGCGGGCTGTGGAGAAGGTCATCGGCAAGGAGATAGCCTAGAAAATGGAGTTCACCTTGGACGATTGAAGCCATGGAGCGGAGCACTTCCTCGCGGTCAACGGTTGCTACGAGACGTCGGACGGGCAAGGCTATCGGCTGCTTTCGATGGCTCCCGTGATGCAAGAGGCGGACGACCGACTTACTACCGAGAGCCACATGGCGGCAATCGGTCGATTCCTCCCATTTTTGGTAAGACTCTGTCTGATTGCCTATTTTTGGTTGGTGATAACTGCGCGGTCGTCAAACGGCTTGCCAACCTTATGGGTGTGCCGCTGGTTGGTTGCGCGAGTCACTGCCTTAACGTGCTGGTCAAAAACCACCTCGAGCCCCACGAAAAAGATCTGGAGAAGGTGCAAGTCCTGATGCGCAAACTGCGGACGCTCAAGCAAGCCAAGTTGAGGTACGCTGACATTTTGCATAAGCTCACAACTTTGATAATTGATAATTCTGTATCCTAATATTGTGTAACATAGGACGAAGACCGCACTCGCTCCAGTCCTCAGACAGGAAACGCGTTAGGCATCAACCTTCGCAATGTTGGACCGGTACGTGCGGCTGCGCGAGTTTATATTGGCCGACGATGACGATATCGCGGACCTGCTGCCGTCGCGGTCTACTCAACGACGTTTGGAGGCACACTGGAGATGCTGGATCGGGTCCATATCACAGAAGCTCCAGTCGGACGGTCTGACGCCTCTGCAGGCGCGTGATCTGTTCGACGGGTTACTCCAGCTGCAGCCTGGATTCACATCGTATCTCGGTACGTGTATATACTACCTTGTATCATATGGGCTTTGCTAATTGGTTCTGTGTGTTTTAAATTGTTTAGTGAACAATGCAAATATTATGCTCTCACCAGCCTTCGAAAGTGGCATCATCAAGGTGCTAGCTAAGAATCCTGATACTCTTACGCGGGACGAGCGTGCAGCGCTCACGCCCTTCAAGTGTGCGAGAGAGATCGCTGCCCCTCAACCTGTAAGTGTGGAGAAGGAAGGTCTCGCAGGTCGCATCCTGAAGCGGCGAATGTAGTGGAGCACCGGATGTACGTCTTGCTGACAGCAATTGCACCAACGTCCAATATGGTGGAGAAGCTGTTCAGCTCGGCGCGCTTGGTTCATTGACATGAACGCCACCGGCTCTCACCAATGACGCTCAAGATATATCTGTTTCTGAAGTCGAACACCGAGTATTGGGATGTAGCTTTGGTTGATTCGTGTGGCTAATGCTCTAGCAAACAATAGAACAAATTGAGCTTGTTGCTCAATAACCTATTTATTATTAGCCTTACCATCAGTTCTCAATTATTGATTGTGGCTGACAGACTCGCTGTTAATGATTACATATTTGACGTCGCAATGAACAATCAATACATATTGGATTTTCGGCATCCCTGCTTGAAAGCAACGCTGCGAGCACGGTGGCTAGAAAACCTACAAGCCCAGCTCAGACTGCCTCGCCAGACAGGTGTAAAGTTTAATCTAGCGCCCCCAAAGCGCAAGGACATGACCGAGTGGGCGGTTGCTGCATGGGAAGGCCTCAGCCAGAAAGTGATCAAAAGCGGATTTTCCTTCCTTTTAAACCTCTGTCTGCTAGGACACCACATGCAGACACGTCGCCTCCTGTTGACGCCTTCGATACGTCAACTGCAGTAGTAACTGAGCTAATGGAGTTGAAGCAACCTGACCTTCGTCTAGGTGAAGGGCAAGACGACGTGGATGTTGTCGAGAACGCCGTGGGCGGGGTGCTTGAAGTCCTTGTGGACGATGAATTGGTTGATTAATCAGAACTTGAACAACAAGCACCAGTCTTGGTCGCAGGTGGAGGTGGACCTCTTCTCATTGTCTATCTGGGGACCAGTTCAAATGCATTTGCAGTTCCACATTGTGCAGCCTCCACCGGAGCAATAAGTGCTGGAGTGACTCGCTGCTTCTGAGGCGCTGCCTCCTTCAAGAGGACATATGCGTTTCCGCTACTAGGTAACGCTTAATGCGTCCTTCTCCTGCGCACGCTGCTTCTTATCCGCCGTCTCCTCCTCATTATCCACCACGTCCAGCAGTGGCTCAACCTCCTTGTGAGTCAGCTCATGTCTGTCTTCGTCATGCTAGCCCTCGTCATTCTCCTGGGTCTAATATATTGCGTCCTGCTAGCCTCGTCTTTATCCTGGTGTTGATGCCCTGCGTCTTTGTAGCCATCGTCATCCTCCAGGTGCTCATGTCCTGCATCCCTATCAGCGTCCTGATCCTCACTGCTGTTGCCGTTCTCCTGTTGTCGTGTTCGGCCCAGTGTCGCTTGTCCCGTTCAATGCCTGTGTTCGTCCTGATCGTGGACATACTCGTCCTGCACCGACTGGGGCTTCTCCAGCTCCATCTGCAACAGAGCCTTGACCACCAGCTTGTACAGGCCCAGCGCCTTGAGTGACGTGTGCTCGCGGTCGAACCGCTAGACACGGTGGTCCAGCTACCACTCGCGTTGGAAGTGCTTCGTCTCGTCCTGAACGGGCCCCCTGGGAATGCTGGTGCTGAGCTGCTGCACCGCCTTACGCACCACGAACACGAGAGAGAGATCATCATCTTGGACCTCGCGTGGCAGGAGCCAGCAGTGCTCATGTACAGCGGGTGGGCAAAGTCAGCACTCCCCATCTCTGTACATCAAAACTTCAGCATATTACATCGTTTGGCATGCTTGTGTTCCAAGCGAGGCTTGATATTCCCTCCATCTACAAGCTTTCTCCTTGCGGTTCGCTTGCTTTCAGTTGATTGGTAGATACGTTAAGATTCCGCCAATCGGCGGACTCGATTTATCGTTACAACGTTGGCGACAGTTTTCTTTGTGAAAAGTCTCGGGCTCTAGCTCGCTTATATCACTTTGCTTTCACACAGCTAGACCACCAATGGCCCGAGCCGCAAGACGTCAGTATTCACGGGACCTTATAGATCGTGTTGTCAGCAAATGAAAGACGGAGAAGTTGGGTTACAAGAAGATATATCTATTCTTTGGAGCAGCATTCGAGAGATCATCAAGTTCTACAAGAAGCATGATCACAGCTCGGTTCCACGGCGTACATGACGACCCCGACAAACCGACGCTCGAGTTGATCGCAGTATTGTCCGCAACGTCGAGCGGAACCGCTTTGTCAGCGCGGCGGCCGTCGCTGCCCAGGTGTCCAAGACCATCGGCAAGCCCGTATCGAGCACCCTTGTCCGCGAATGTGTTCGCGACGCAGGGTTGCACGGGAGGTCGGCTCGTAAAAAACCGTTTCTTAGTTGTAGGCATCGCCGGCTCCGCGTTGCCTACGCTAAAAGATTCGACAATACGGCCCCGGAATGGTGGAGCCGAGTGCTGCTCAGCGACGAGGCGTCTGTGGAGTTGCACGGCACGTCTGACCGGGTATCAGTGTGGAGGAGAACGCATGAAGCCTTTGACGAGCGTTGTGTCATTCCAACCTTCAAATCAAGTCGAAAGTCTCTGATGGTATGGAGTTCCATCACTGCTGCAGGTGTTGGTACGTTCCACTTTTGTGAGGAATCAGTCACGGGTGACTACTACCGACGTTTGCTACGTAGTGAAATTTCTATCACCAAGGCGTTTCTAGGATTATCGGGGGAGACACTCTTCGTGCACGACAACGCGCCTGCGCATACCGCAAAGCTGACAGCAGGATGCGTGCGAGAGTTAAGCTTGATTTCGCCGGGCCATCCACCGCAGAGTCCAGATCTAAACCCCATTGAAAACCTCTGGTTTTTGATGAGGAAGGAACTGCACAAGCACCCCGCAACGTCGCTCGATGATCTCAAGATCAGGCTGCGCCGGATTTGGACCAGTATAGATGATGAGGTAGTTAGAAAATGTGTTCTTTCGATGCCGAAGAGATTGAAGGCTGTGCTTGCCTGCAACGGCGGCCATACCAAGTATTAAGCCACTTGTACATAAAGCCGTGAATAAAAACGGATCATTTTTGCATAGGGGGTGCACCCGCTGTACCTGCTTCTCGTGCGCCGATACGGCCTCAGTTTCTCCTTGGCTCGATTGATATGGTAAATTTCCCTCTGTCTCCTACTAATGGTTTTCCTTTCGAAGGGTCGCCATCATCTCTGCCGGCAGTGTCGCTCTTAGAGCTTCAGTGGTGTCATCAGATGCTGCTCATCGAGTTGCACGCGAGTGACAATTCCAAAAGCTCTAACACCTTTGTGTAGCCCACACTCGTGACTGTACTGCATTAACGCCAACTTGTTTGCCTGAAGAGCTGCTGCAGACCTTGAGTCGATATTGCTTGAGTTGCGAAGGTTGTCCGTAATGTCAAATTCAAGGTCGCCCGTCACGCAATATCGACTTCGATTTATGCAATCCGTACAGGTATAAAATATCTGTGATTATTTCTTATAGCTTGCGTTTTTCAGTGAACGTAAAAAAACAGTACCGTATAATACTTCTTGCATTCGAAAATCAACATAGGAAAGGGGTGTAGGGTTGACTCAACTAACCGAAGTCAATAGTTTCGCTCATGACCAAAAGTCATGTACATGTGCACAACATTGTTAATTTCTTCGGTCAGGCAAGCGGGAAACGCGACGAACCTATATTGCAAAATCACAACGTGATGCATAGGAATATAGTCAAGCTGGTCAAATGTACTGTAGTAATTCGTACGATTTGCTGATAACGACGCTTGCTGCCGGATAGACAGACGTATAGCAGGTAGAAACACTGGTCAAGTGGTCTACTTGTCACATTGATCAAGTCATTGCCGTACATGTGTCTTATATTTTTACTATAATTTCTTCATTCCTTCGTCTTACCTTTTTAAAACCACCATTAGCTTAATATCGGTAGAGTGTAGGATTCGCGCTATCAACGAGAGGATTGGGCTGGTATCATAGCGCGACGTTCAAACAATATGGTGATACGTGTAGCAGAAAACCCAATTGTGTGTACTGTCCAAAGAAAGCGGCAAAGTTACGGATAGGAATGGAAAAGAAGCCAAATCGCTAAACCGGCTTTGCAAGCCGAGTCTGCCCCGGGGAATGCGACTGATGGTGGCGCCAGTTGTGCAAACGTCAGCTATATGCGAGGATGCAACAACCTCGATCAACGGCCCAGTGCAACGCCCGGGTCCTATCTAGAGCGCCATACGTCGTGATGAAGGGGCTCTTTCGCAGGAAACGTGCTATTGGCCGTGGACTTTCCGTTGTCATTCGCTTTTTCCTTGTCCTTGGCCGACGACATTTGTGTCGCTTCGTGAGCCACGAGCTCGGCCTTGCTTTGACTCTCCCGAATGTTGCAGCGGAACACCTTGACAGGGCCGCTGTGGTCGTACTTCATCTTAGGGCAGTCGACCTTCAGGTGAGGACCAATGTTGTCAACGTAGTTGAACACACTCGTGCAGTAGAAGCACTTGCGATCCCTCATGTAATGGTGCATGTCCTGAACAGGTATGCCCTGCGCCTGTCGCTTACCCAGAGAACTGCCTCGAGCTTCGTCGAAGCCAAGTCAACATGGTTGACCTAAATACCCTTACTCAGAGCTGTGATCTCGGCCCGGCTCGTGGTCCAAAAAACGGCGCAGAGCTTGTTCTCGACCCGCTCCATCGTGAACACTTCGGGCGTAAACACGACGGCTGACCCGCACAGGTGACCCGGCAAGAAACAAAATATGAAAAACACGAACGAAAGAGGCATCCAGCACCAGGCAATGCATAATAGCACTCGTGGAGAGAGGCAGGGTGGACCACCGACAGGCATTGCCACCTCATAGCCAAATCTTCTCGCCTCCTGCCCGTAACCAAGCACAGGTTGCCCTCCGCCGCAACTGCCGCAGCGCCCCGAGCCATGCACGGTGGCCTGCACGATAGAAGCGCCCCGCCCGACGGCGACACCCAGCTGGAGGAAGGCGCTTCCACATAACGACGATGCCCGACATAACGATGGCGCCCCGCCCGACGATGGCGCTGCGCACGAAGATGGCGGCCGGCTCGGCGGTGGCGCTGCGCAGGAGGATGGCGGCCGGCTCGGCAGTGGCGTTGCACAGGAAGATGAGGCCGGCCCGACGGTGGCATTGCACAGGAGGATGGCGGGGTTCGCTACGGTGTCGCAGCACGAGAAGTTCTTTATCTCTCCAAGCGGAAGAAGCACATCATGTAGCAAGCGCATTATTGCTTCCGCAACGCGCTTGCTACACGATCTTTATGGAGGTGTGTCCAAGCACAGAAAGCGTAGGATCAATACTAGCACAGCTTCCATAGGCGTATATTGATCTTGGTACTAATTACTTTCAGTGCTCCTTGTCTAGGGCGTGCCTGTTGTTCATTGGTCTGCCCACGCCGTGGTTTTCATCTCCCTGCTGGCGTCCCGGACCACGGTAGAAG
This sequence comes from Phytophthora pluvialis, assembly GCA_001314425.1. Classification (NCBI taxonomy): domain Eukaryota; phylum Oomycota; class Peronosporomycetes; order Peronosporales; family Peronosporaceae; genus Phytophthora; species Phytophthora pluvialis. The sequence goes on along the minus strand of LGTU01000062.1, from coordinate 9,281 downwards.
AACCTCTCGCGCTCGCCGTCGTGGGTTCTTCCGCGCGTGACCTGCAACGAGTGCACACAAGCAGCATGCTTTACGTTGAACAAGCCATAACAACGTTCAGTCTTCGTATCGACAGCCCAGTCTCCCGGTGACATTTCCTCCCGTTCCATTCGACCCGAGTGGGAACTCATTTGTGCCGTCACAGGAAGCGCCTCGTGCGCTCGATTGGTCTTGGGATCGTCGACACGAACGCTTGCGGTTTGAAAGACGCGAACAACACCATCGCTCTGCTCGAGGTCGTTCAGCAAGAAGGCGAAGTTGGTGCAAGCTGGTACGTGCTCACAGATAGTGCCCTGGCGGCGCAACTCGTTTCATCCGTCGCTTGAGCAACGCTATCGGCACAGTTTGGGTGGCGAACTCACTTCTGTTGATAGACTCGAGCTTGCAGCAGGAGGCCATTCGTGCGAGGAGGATGCCTATCTTGAGACTTTGGTGGAGAGTATGACCTCTTTTTAAGGCTCTGTTGAACTGCTCCACGGGGTTGTTCGTTGTTGCGAGCCCCCGTGGAGTGCGAAAGCACTGCCACTGCTCGAACTTACCGGTAAGCCATTGTTTCTCAAAGTACGCGACGAAGCGACGCCATTGACCATTTGGATCATTCTAATGGCTGAAAATGTGTTGCCGGATACTACGTGTTGTCGGATGCTAGAAATATTATACGGTATATTCGTTTTCTTGTGGATAGGAGATTTATTAGGAACAGCTGACAAACAACAGTGATCGACGGGTTCCCAACCTTGGCTCCAAAACAGCGATCCAATCAAATCACTAGGCTGGTTCCAAACCACTTGAACAAAGTATGAACGCCATTATCGGCTCCAAAGGCGGGGTTGTTCTAGAAAAACCTTACGAGGTTTTTTGTGGGAAGCCGTTTTGGTGGCTTCTCACTCACTCACAGTTCATTCCATTCAAGACAACAGCGCGCTCATGCGTGTCGTGGTGTGCTCCGATCTGCGGACGGCCTTCGGACGATCTCAGGCACCCCTCAAGACTGACCACCTCCACGACGAACCTCGCATACTGCTTCCGACACCCGGCAGGGCAGGCGAGATGCTGCCCGTTTGTTTGCTGAGAGCCAGCTCATCAAGTGATATCAGAGGTGATGGAGTTGTCGCCGTGGTATGTATCGTGTGTTTACATCCTGTGCGCGCTGTTGTATGTTTCCACTCACACTATGTTGTTGTATGTGTTCTTTGTGATGTAACACAGTCGTTCAGCGCATGTGCATTAATTGAGTGCACGCTGTTCGAACCCGTTTGCATTTGTATGTGACTAGGCAGGTAAAAGAGTGAATTCAAGCTATGTTATGAAATTCTACGACTCCAAGTCTTTCTGCTTGCATTGATGGCTATCGGGTGTGCATCGGTCGACTATGCTTCCGTTGGCCTTGTGTGTGATGAAGGCTGAACACAGCGCATCGTACGCCGGGCGATATTGCGTCCGCAGTTTACTCCAGCGTTTTCAGAGCGAATCTGGAGTTTTAGAACGCCCCTTCAGGTCTAAGTTACCAAGGACTGCGTTTGTCTTCTTGTCCCAGTCCTCGGCAAGGGTCCACAGCGATTCCTTCCACAATTGGTACGCGGTGCCATCTCGATTCAGTGGTGCAGCTGGAACGCGCTACTCGTCGTTTGTAATTGCGACAGCGAAGCAATTGGAAAAGGAAGATATGACTGCGAAGAACAAAGCAACTCGCCACGGTTTTCGCATCTACGTGTGGAAGTAGGTATCGCAGCTACAGAATCGATTCGATGTCGGTATGTATGGCAACACCAAGAGTTGGTGGAATGGTGCGCTTTCGCTGGTGGTTGTGCGGCATCATTTTGCTAATCGTCCTAACCGAGACCAACCGACGTACGCAAACGCCTTAGTGAGGGAGTCAAGCAGCCATGCACCTCGAGTTGAAATCCACTGTATCGCGAGTTGGGGCGAGGCATTCGCGTACGCCGCTGATCCTCGCCGCATAGAGTGGCTGGTGAGACCAATAGTTATCGCGGATGGAAGCGGAGCGCAAGCCGACGTAATCCGCGTTGATACAAGTGCTATAACAGTGCTAATATACTAGGAAACATTTGGTCTCCCACGCTTACGTTTTACTGGTGGCTCGCGCCCATCCTCGGCCTTCTCCTCGAGACTCCCCCAATATAAAATTGGTTCATCTTGGCTGTAAGTTTCTGCCCGGCCAGGTCAGACGGGGTGGCATGGGGAACCAGCGGAAACATGTAGCTGGACGGTTCCGAAGCGACAAATAGCATTCCAAGTGCATACAACATGCATTGCTCCCAGTGCGTAGCGGCCTTAAAAATTGATATTCCTTGTACAGCGGATGTCTTGATACGCGCGATGTGCAGTAATAACTCGCCAGACGTTGATTTTTCCGAGCAAAGCATGTATCTATATCACGCCCAAACGTATGTCACTTCAGCGTTAGTACAGCAACATCATGTAGACTTTTGTAGCCTGATTCAACCCCCTTGATTGCTGTCTCCTGCACCAGAGCACGCAAGTCGCTTAGCGTACAGCCTGGATCTTCTCCTGTCTGCACGCCAGCAAGCCAGTTTCGCTCGTCTATGGCTGCCATCATCTTCTCGCAAATTTTTGCAATTATGCTGCTGTCTGACAAGTGCAGCGGGTACTGCCCTCGCGAAATGTTAAGCACTTGTGACAGATAGCCCACGGCCGGTGTCTTAGCGAGAGGGTTTTTTCACGCAATCGACTTTGTTTGCAGGAAAATTGAAAAGGCAGTTAGCAGCGAGTAGGAATTTTGATTTGGCAGGGCGTTAGGCGTAGACAGCATCTTCCCGATACTGTCAATCGACTTCTCACTCATGTTACCAAGGGGTAAGAACTCGCTGAAGCATTTCATAGCTGCTGACTCCTGCCCTGTCGTCCCTTGCCGAACGTCGAGTCCTCTCTCCGCCCGCTGCATTTTTTCAGCTATGGCACTCGACCACCAATCGAATGTCAAATTTTTAAATTGAGAATATTGAGACAAATCTAAATAAGCCCAAGGTACTACTACCTACTACCTCCGGTCCGTAAGACTATGGGCACTGTTCATATTGCACTGTTGGAGTCAAACCAATGGTATTGTTTAACTCAGTATTACCGTTATCACACTGAACTTTTATGCTCGAGCGACAGCTGCATCGCTTCAGCAGAACACGGAAGACAGCGGGACAGGTGGCCCGCTCTTATCAGTGCATCTTTCTTCAAGTGGGGGTTGGCGTAGCTGTTGCCACCACCACCAAGCATCGACGATTCTAGTACACTTTGCTGCGTAAGAAAACACTTGTTCGTGGTGGCACTCTCCATCTCCTCAAACACAGCATTAATGGCTTCAATGAGCCCGTCAACGTCTCGAGTCTGTTTGTTGTACTGCAATAACTGCAGCGAGTTGAACCACCCCAAATCAAGGATGTTGAAGTCCGGGCTTCGCGGCGGCGGGTTAGCGAACCTGATCGACCAGCTGTGCGCTGCTGCAGCGGCTTTCACAGCGGTCCGATCTGAGGCACGACGGGGCGGAGCATTGTCCTGCTGTATGATCACCTGCTCGTTGTCTGTACACAAATATAGTCAGCGCAAATATTGATACAACACAAATTAGCAAAATCACTTACCGGGCCAAACTTGCTTGATGGCGGGAATAACATGCTGCGTTAACATGCGTTCGTAGACGTCTTCGTCGTCTCGACGGGAGTCGTGACTGGAGTGCCCTTCAGTCGGTTTTTGCTGTTGCGAAGGACCAGCCTGGTCTCCACCACAGACCAAAGTCCCACCTTGCCATCAAAGGTCATGCGCTTGTGGTCGTCGTACCGTGGACGTGCCACCGCCACCAAAAACATAACCTTCGTCCGACGGTTTTTGTTCTTGGTGACGGCGCGTGGGGCAGTCTCATCGCTGGTAAGGTAGTACGTGTTGCGGTTGCGGTGGCAGTAGAACCATTTTTCGTCAACATGCACAGCGTTCTGCATGTCATCGAATTGGTATCTGCGCTCACCTAATTGACAGAAGAGCATATTACGTCAGACCGATAACTCATGACTAGGTAACTAGACGACAAAAACTCTTACCAGGAAGCTTCTTCACGAATGAGCGCGCAAACTGGCGGCGCATCGCCATGTGCTCCGGTGTAAGCAGCAGCTTCGGCGCGACGGTGACTCGTTTGATCACGCTGTGCTCTTTTAACCCCTCTGGTACCAACGTCATGAGTTACGACGAATCGGATGACCAAAGTCGTAACTTGCAACTTTGTTCACATCTCGAACAGGAAATGGTTCGAAAAAATCATTCAGATACTTTAATCAAGATTAATCTGAATGAAAAAAAGATATAAGATTAAAAAGGTCAAATTCGAAATTACACAAACGATATAGGGCTCGGTATACCGGTAAGCCGTCATCAATGAGGACGGACGAGAGGGAAATCTGGCTCACTCCTAGATTAGAGCTCAAACCCGTAGTTGACGGTTATGGCGAGGACTCGGTCGAGCCCACGAACGAACAAGCTGCGGTGGTCCGTGAAGTTGACTTTCGGCACCTCTGGTGGCAACTTAGTGCAGCTGGATGGGTGTTGAAGAAGCCGACAAGGCTCGCAACGGCCTGGACGTACTTTGCACCGAGCGCTGGACGTAGTGAGCTCGCGGAGGGAGCGAACGTTTTCACAGGTATGATTGGTATTTATTGTGTCTGTAGAAACAGTATTATAACTGTGTAGTTGAAGGAGAGGATGCTGTCCTTGCATTTTCTATCGTGTCTGGACTAATCAATCTAAATGAAGGCAACGACGACAAAGATACCGCCACGGGTGGGCGGCAGCGCAATGATGGAGCTGGTGGTAAGCGCGTCGGTGCTGTGGGTGATCTTCGCGTCCGACCTGCGGGGGGGCAGCGGGTCCATCCTGCACGAGGGCAGACCGTCGGCATTGCGCGTGAAGAGCGCGTCAGAAGACGGACAGCGCGTCGGTGCTGCAGGAAGGCAGCGTGTCGACGATGGGTTGCGCTGCCATGGTACCGGTAAGCAGCGCATCGGTGGAGCCGTTGGGCAACTCGTTGGTGCTTCAGCGCGTCAGTGATACTAGTCGGCAGTGGGTCGGCGCTGCGGGAAATCAACGCGTCGGTGGTGCGGGTGACCAACTAGACTTTGATATTGAGGGCAAGTTTTGGTGTCGCAAATCGATTGTTCGTTGGAATTTTAGCACCTACGCTGGAGGCTATATTCGATCCTAGTGGTGTTATCGACACTGATACCGTAGCTGAAGGCAGTGGTGGTCTGTTTCAGAATGGGGTAGGGCGGGCGCTCGATATATCGCAGCGAGAATTAGATGTTGATGGAGCTTTTCAACGGATGTTTTCTAAAGCACATGTAGATCTATCGGGGGATGAAGGAAAGTGTGAGGAGAACGATCATCTGCAATTCACGAGTGAATCTGCATCCCAGCTCCGCGTAGATGATGTCAATATCGTGAAGGACGACGAGGACACTGACGCCTACGAAATTGTGGAGTGTAGCGCGAGTGAAGGCGAAGATGACCCAGACGAGGAGGATGTGGAGCGTCGCGAGTATCCTGACGAGGACGCTTTATCCGACAGTGAAGTGGCAATGGCGGATGAGGCATTTATTGAATCGCTCGGGGGTTCACTGGCTATCAATGATATCGACAAGGAAGCACTGCCTGCTACCGCGCGGAGCACTCCATCGCTTCAACGTTCGAGGCGAACCCGGCCAGCTACTCTCGGTTTTTGCCGGATGTTGCTACACCTATTTGTGAGCTACGTACGCAGGGGACTCTCCGCTCACGCTGTTGTTTTGTTTCTTGCCTAAGTCGTTGTGGATTCGAATTACGGAGGAAACCAATCGGTACAGGAAGCAAACGATTGATCCCCGTGCCGCGTGAAAGCGGGCAAACCAGATGCGCTTGCACCGGTCATCAGCACCTGAAACGCAGCACCAAATTCGTCGTCGTTTGCGGAGTGAGAAGTCCTACGACACGTGTGAGATCTTGCACATCCTTTGACTCCTCGTTGCTCATGTGCTGTGTCAGCACAAACGGAGATTTTCGAGTCACTGGTCAATGACAGACGAGGGAGCAATACATGCTGGTACCTTTGGGCGGTACATGGCTCGCAACCGGTGCAATTATATTCTCCGCGACTTGCATTTTGTAAATAACGAGGCACCTCGTGTGCGAGACAACATGTGGAAACTAAGGCGAGTCGTGGACGTTCTATAGGAGCGATGTCTCTCGGCATGGACGCTACCCGCAATGTTTTCTTCTGATGAAGGCGCGCTGTCGTCCACATCGCGAAGGAACGGTACACGCATGTTCATGCCTGACAAGCCTCATCGCTACGGCACAAAAATGCTTATGATGTGGGATTCGAAGACTGCGTACTGCCACCGGTACGTGATTTTTTGTTTGATCTAAGCGTAACTTACAGATTTGGTTGTATGACTAGCTCGCTACTGTTGTAACTTAAAGCTTTGAAGTCTACGTTGGAGCACGCCAGATGGATGATTCGGTGGGCCAGGCTGTTGATAACAAGACGGGTGCGGCTGCCGTCATTCGCAATATGAGGATTGTTCTTAGAGAAATCTCGCGTGGCTATCATTTAGTCGTTATCGACCGATTCTACTCGTCGCTCGCATTAGCCCTTCAGCTCTTCTCGATGTCGATCTACGTTATCGGCACTATCGCGACAAATCGAATCGGCTTCGATGTTCAAGTGATTGAGAAGCGCAAGCGCCGTCCTCGGTCAATTGAGCGAGGAACTTTTACGTTCTCCCGATGTGTTCCGGCTCCCACCATGGTTGCGTGTCATTGGTGGGACCACAAGCCAGTTCACTATCTGGTTACTGGTGTATCAATGATCGAAGATCAAATCCAGCGCAACGTTAGGCAAGTTGGTTCAACAACCGTTCAATGTCCAAAGATTGTGACCGACTACCAGAGTTGGATGGGTGGAGTTGATGTGCACGACCAACCCCGCCTCCAGTCCTATTCTATCCAGACTGCCTCCCGATTCCGGAAATACTACAAGTCTTTATTGGTGGGATTTGTTGACATTGCTTTGTAAACGCGTTCATCACTCACAAGGAAGTCAGCCGGATCAAAAGGATTGCTCCAATGTTGAGGGGGGAGTTGATGAATGTTCTCCACAAACAACTTCGGCAGCTCAACCCTGAAGATTTTCACATAGATGATATATCGACTCCGTTGCCGGGCGGTCGCTCTCGTACCAAGCGTCGCCGGCAGTCGGCGCATACACACAAGCGGTTCGATGACTGGGTTACTGTATCAGGCGTCCAAAAGCGTTGACAGCGCTCTTACCAAGTGTGCGCTCTTCTCCGTGGCAAGCGAAAGAAGTCATTCCAGACAAGATTTTACTGCTAAGCCTGCTCCAATGGTGCCGCGAAGTGCTCCCTCTGTCCGAAAGCAAGACGTGAGTACCAGGGTTAGGCAAAAACGCGCTTTCAGATCTGGCATGAAGATTTCGAATGTGGCGAATCCATTCCTGAATCGCTCGGTAAACGTGTTGTGTTGCGCCGCTCAGGGAAAGTCGGGGTGCGTAAGAAAACAAGACGCGAGCTTTCGCGCGACGAGGAGGCCGATGTAGCAGATGATGAAGCGATAATGTGAATATCAAAGTGTGATGATTTCGGAAGCTGACTTGTTGATTGATTGTTCTTGCTCACTTGTTTGTTGCACTGCCCCTGCATGCATCATATCGATGACCTGCCCTCTGCTTATTTTATGCAGCTCTCTCTGGCTGCCTTTTTTACGGGATGTCTTAAGTATGGGGATACCTCATATCATTTTGAATATTATGTCGTATATCATCCGACTTTGCCAGCAAAACACTCATAAACCTTATACACCAAACCCGATGTATCATTAGATGGAATGGACACCCCCATACAAAAACCAAATCTGATTGCACGTCGTAAGTTACGACGTTCAGTTGGCCGTTCGGAAGTCCAATTTCCGGTAACAGAGGGGTTAGGCGACGGAATAGCTGGGTGCGCGGGATTCCCGTCGAGACTGCGAGGCCACGCAGCGTGGTCCGACTCTCCACTGGAGCGGCTTCAATCTTGGCCTTTAGCTCGCCTTCCGTGAAGGCCCTGGGGCGACCGCGGTTGCTACGCCGCTGGACAGCGATAGTGGCGCGCCCATTCCACAACTTGTGCACGGTGTTGCGATAGCAGCCAAAGCGTGATGCTGCCTCGGATATAGCCCCCCGTGGAAGCTTTCCACAGATTACCATGTCCGAGAGGAACAGCACGATTTCCAACCTCGCGGACAGCGGTAGATCCTTGGAGTTGGGCGAGCGGGGCATTTTTAGGACGGCTGGTTGCTAGGAGAGCCAGTGGTATAGTGAATCTACATCTTGGCTTGAGTTTTGGCGCGAGTTTTGGCGCCACCAGCGCCGTCAACATAATTAATGGCTCCTACCCAACAAAATAAAGCGGCTAATTTTGTCCAATGAAAACGTGAATACAGTTATGTGGACATGTTGAACTGACCATTGTCTTTCGGACCGCAAGTATTAACACTGGATGCCTGAACTGATGAGACCAAAAAAACAGGTTTTTCGGGCCTGCAAAATATCCAAAAGCTCACAAAGAGCTCGTTAGTCAATGTTTCTTATTTTTCGATAAGTGGAGTATATTCTAAGCATAATGAGGGTGCTCGCACTACACATGCATGCTTGGTTGTCGAGATATGGTGCGGTGAAAACCGCATCAAAGCCTTGGCGTCCTCGCCTTACTGGCAACAATTGAACGACTGTATTTTCCATTTAGTTCTTTCTAACGCGTTCGTTAGATTGTGGTAAAAAATGGGGCTCGGGAATAACCCACGTAACCTTCTCTCAATGATTTCATTTCACAATGCCGCGACAGATGTAAACGAGCCCATGTTGGAGCGACTACAACACAGTTCAAGCTCACAAATAGCTAACTTTACGCGCTCGTTGTGTGACTAAGAGGTCCGTTCACTCCCTAAATGAACTGGCCTTCTCATCATTAATACACAGAGTATGCAACGGGGTTACATTCGGGTAACATGGTTTACCCTCTCGAAAGTGATCGTATCACTTTCTCCATGTATATATATGCCATGGGCCCTGAGAGCCACTCAATCATGGCTCTGGGGGCATTTGTATAGGTTTCATTATAGGTATCGGGTAGTTTGTATTGCAGGCCAAACTACAGTCCTATAAATATATTCAGTCGTACTTTTACCTA
>LGTU01000061.1:0-94377 GCA_001314425.1 Phytophthora pluvialis | reverse complement strand
AAGCCTCGTTCCTTTCAAACCCTTTAGGTTGACTGCATGACTGTGCGCCCCGAGCGCCTTGATAATCAAAAACAAAACTACACCTTTTCCCCAAGTTGATGCCTTTTGCTGCGGTATCCAGAGATGTATTGACATAATGCACGAAATATGAAACACTGAACTTGACAAATTTATAGTTGAAACCCTTGCAGTTTGAAGTTAACAGATCATTGGCATTAACTTTTGAGCTCAGCGGTTAACGAGTGATACAATTTAGTTTTCTCAAAGTTGCATTCGACACTAGCCGCGGCCGGTAATGTACTGGTGTATGTACAGCACACAATTGCTGTTGTGCAATGTGTGCAAGACCAACGACGAACCATATATGACGGTATTTACAAGATGAGTGAGGGGTGCGCGGTCTACGTAGTGGCATTGCAAGGTCGCTCTTACCGCGAGCTCCTGCCATTGCGATATACAGTCAGGTGCTTATCCACACTACAAATTTATAAAAATTGATACACAAAACTTATATTGGATACAACTTACTCAATTCGTACTGGATGAGAACTGTTGTTTTGGGAATAAATACGTAGAAACAGTCTTCGAACATGATCCCAGCATTGGTTGGCACCGCAGACCATTGTTTCAGCTTAAAGCAGATCTCGTACAAAGTGAGCACGCTGTCGCCAGAACCCCCCTTCGTCATCGTCGAGGTATCTGGTTGTGGGGTCAGCTGTGCCCATAGGCCGTTGTTAAAGGTTCTTACATTGGACCTACAGTACCAACCGTACAAACAGCATGTCCTCCAACAAGCCAAAGTGTCGGCAATATATCTATTGAGGTCAATTAAGCGATGCCCGGAGGGTAGAGACACACCCGCCTTCATTTGTGCACTATACACATAACGAGCAGCTTCTATCACCATAGCAAACACCAGTTTGTTCCGGAAAGGATTACTGTTCCTTCTCCTTTTTCTTGCGGCTGTTTGCTCGTTTGATCTTCGCCTTCTCTGCCTTCTCTGCCTTGTCCGCCTTGACCTTCTCGGCTTCTGCAGCAGCAGCAGCTTCGGCGTTAGCATCCGTCGGCTCCTGCAGCGCAATGCGGCCCGTAGCCTCCAGACTCTCGCGGCACTTGGCAATCCAGGCCACCAACTCCTCCAGGGCGACTGCAAAATAACAAGAGTATCAAAATGTTAGGACCAACCCACTAAGGTCGAACCACACCCCATTCCAATTGTCAGACAACGTACTTTTGCCATCGTTGTCTTCATCGATGAGCGAAATGACCCATTCCACATCCTCCTGAGTATTGGCCTTGCGCAGAATCGTCATAACAGCGTCACGCAGCTCCTCCGCCGACAGCACACCATCGCTATCGCGATCAAGGATATTCAGGCGATCACCAACGTGACGGTCAACCTCCTCGATCTCCACCTCCAGGTTGGACAGCATGGACTCGAGCTTCTTCATCATACGACCAGCAGTCTTGTTCTCCGCGGCCTGTGCACCGATACGGCCAGCCGCCAGCAGACCCTCAACGTCCATGTCGTATTTGTTCTGCTTGAGCTGGCTTACCGTCTGACGCTCTTTCTCAACCAGCGACTTGAACGCAAGCGACTCGAGAGCGCTCAGCTCCTCCAAGCTGACGATGTTTTCGATCGACTTAGGCAGCACAGGCGCCTCCTCCTCAGGCTTGGTTTCGGTTGCTGCACCCGGAGTCGTTAGGGGAGCCGACGTCGCTTGTGCTTGCGCCTTCTGCATGATCACATCCGCAATCACCTGTTCCACCTCAGACTGCGTCTCAGTAGCAGCGGCAGCGGCAGCCTGGGTCGCCGCAGCCTCGCTCTCAGCCTGCTTCTGGGCCTCGGTCTCCTTCTTCTGGGCCTCATCGCGGAACTTCTCTTCGTCGGCAATCATCTCATTCTGGTACCGAATGCTGTCGAGCTTCAGCTTACGCATCTCAGGCGTTTCTCCCTCCGTAGACGCCTTGGCCGCCAGAGCCACCTCAGTCACCACCTCTTCGTCCATGGACGACATCGAAGTGGCAAGCGCCTCCTCCAGGTTGTCCGAAGCGGTAATGTTCAGCGCCCGCGACATGATGAGCAGCGACGCCGGCACATTCTTGTTAATGGACAGATCGAGCCACTGGCGCATTTGACGAACGTAGCCAGCCTTAGTAAGACCCGTAGCACGCATACCACGCTCCATACAGGCCATCTGCAGTTCCTCCTTGTCGAGCGAGTCCAGACCTTCCCAAATAATGTCCTGGTCGTCCTTCTTCAGCTGACGGATACGGTTACGCAGATGGAATCGAAGCAGGTTGTCATTGCCGTAGTGCTGCACGCCCATGTATCGGCACATGCCCACAAGCTGCGGTCGAGAAATATTGTCCAGCATCAGTTCATCGCTGAACAGCTTAGCGACCTGGAGCGTCTCCTCCGACGTCAAAGGATCGCCGCTCTGAGCACGCACCACGAAGTTCATGACCTCGCTAGCCGTAGCCTTGCGCTCCTCCGACACGCCCTCCGTGTCACGAGTGTCCTCCATAATTTCCTTCACGGTATCCTGCAGGAAGCCAGCCAGCGCCACACGCAGCTGCAGCTGACGCTTCATATCTTCTTCACGCTGGAACGAGTCCTTGTATGTGCTCGGCAGCATGTTGGGGAACATCTTGAGAGCCACAGGCAGCAGGAGCTCCATGAACGGGACGACCACGAAGAACGCGAACGGCACCAGGCGGAGAAGATCCGCCACTGTGCGCTGCAGCTGCTTGCGCTCACGACGCGAGAGAGCGTTGCCCTTGAGCAGACGACGCAGGATGCGCGTGGACGTGGACACATCGGCGTACAGCAGCTTGGTGCCGAGCCAGTAGTGGTCCAGCTCGTGTTTGGCCTTGCCCTTCATCTTGACAAGCCACTCCTTGACGGCCGCCGGGTCCGTGACCAGCACCTGCAGAGCGTGCGCCACGGCCTTGACACCCTGCACCGTGAGCTGCGGCGTACGCTTGAGCAGTGTGACGGCGCGCTCCGGCACCTTGGGCAGCTCCTTCTCCACGTCCTGGACGCGGATCATGCGGCGCTCGCCGCCTTTCTCCAGCGCGGACTCGAGCTTCTCCTCCTGCACGCGGATCCTGCTGCGGCGGCGTCTGGCGGCCGCGATCTTCTTCTTGAGCGCGGCGGCCTCGGCGGGCGTGGGGGCGGCAGCCGACGGGGTCGTCGACGGCTTCGTGGGCAGCGCGGCGAACCCGCGGGTCTGCGCACGGAACAGCAGCGGCGAGTACTGCGGCAGCACCGGCAGCGTCAGAGCCGATGACGTCGACGGCTGGCGGACGTCACGGAAGCTCGAGAACTCGCGGCCGAAGGTGCTGAACGGTGCCAGACGACTCGGAGCCTGGGCATGGGGGGGCACTGCCCCCGTGTAGCGCAGCAGCCGCTGTGAGCGCGCCGCGTTGCGCAGACTCGAGCGCAACATTGTGGTGGTCCGTCCTGCGTCTAGGTCGGCTGATCTGGAATGGTGTGGTGTGGCTCGCAAGATGCCTTACCCAGTATATTGGTGTGGTGCACACCAATAATGACCGTCATTCCTGTTTGACAAAACCTCTTTCTTATGGTTACCTGATTAAAGCGACGTGACCAAGAAGCCTGTGGGAACTGATACTACATACTGGTTGACAGTCTGCGGTCGCGATGGTGTCGGCGTCGTCGAGCGGGCACCGCAAGAAGAAGAAGGCCAAGAAGAGCAGGCGCAAGCCCGTGAACCTGCAGGCCAACTTCAACCGTAAGTGTTCGCTTGCCACGACTCGGAGCGCGGCGCCCGGCGCAGCCTACGAGGCGCTGAGCGACGCCATGTTCCCGTCCAATGATGACCATCACTCCTCGGCTCATGCTGGGGCCCGTGACTCTCCTGATGCAGGTGATGCAGCATGCGGAGACTTCCATCTGCACAGGTGCGACATGAACCATTATTGTCCTGAAATTGTTTCTTATTTGAGGTAGTCGTAGTGTACTGACGTGGTTGACGTTGACTTTTGATCATCGAATGTTGTTTCTATCTTGCGGAGCAGCGTGTGCAGCGACGGTAGGCTCCAACCGAGTGAGGTGATCGCCAAGGCGGCGGCCAATGGAGTCACGTATATGTCCCTCACGGACCACGACACCATGGCTGGAGTGCGCGAGGCCATTGCCGCGGCGCAGACGCACGGCGTGCTCGTGTTCCCGGGCGTCGAGATCAGCGCCGAGGTGAAGGGTGGCGAAAACTTGCACATCCTGGGATATTTCTACCCGGGATCGAACAGCGTCGAGCTGGAGAAGCAACTGCTGAAGATCCGCACGGGCAGACACAAACGCGGCAAGGGAATGCTCAAGAAGCTGGTACGTGTGGAGATGCATTGGTTGTGTATGCTTTGCTTTGCGGCGCAGATAACTGATTGCTTGGAATTGTTATTGTAGGAGGCGATGGGCATCAAGCTCGAGTGGGAACGCGTGCTGGAGATCGCTGGAGAAGCAGCACCTGGTCGGCCGCATGTTGCCGAGGTCCTCGTGGAAGCAGGACATGTCGCCAACTTCCGCCAGGCATTCGGGCGATACCTGCACAACGACGGCCCTGCATACGTCGAGGTACGCTTTATGCCATGCACCGTGGTTGGTTTGCATGGAATTAACGCTCTCCCTATGCTTTGCTTCCCAGGGTGAACATTTTCCACCTGAAGAAGCCATCAAGCTGATTGCTAGAGCTGGCGGAGTCTCCGTCCTCGCGCACCCGTGGTGCTGTAAGGTAGGGTTGCCACAATAGTGCCTGAATTATCGGTTGCTGATACAATTTAATCAATCGTTACAGGACCCGATGAACCTAGTTCCAGAGCTCGCTAAGCTGGGCATTCAGGTACCCTTTCGCTGCGACTACAGTACTTCCACCATGCAAACGGCCAACTGTATCACGTATGTTTGCTTTCCACTTGTATAGGGAATTGAGGTTTACCATGACACGAATAAGATCGACATGTATGGTGCCTTGGCGAAGGAATCTGGTTTACTGAGGGTACGTGTACCCGCGAACATGTGCTGTGATTCAACCTCACCAACTGATGTTTGCGCTTTTCTGTGAATCTATGCATCAGATGGGTGGTTCGGACTTTCACGGCATTGACCCTACGACGGAGCGTGCCCCAGGTGCCATTCCCTTCCCGCGTCTGCATGTTGACCGCTTCCTGGCCCATGCGCTAGATGTGTGGGAACGACCGCTTGTCGAGCGACTTCGGTCCATGGCGGAGGCCATTCAATTGGCAGGCCACGAGGCCTCGGCATCGGAAGAATTGCTTATCTGGAAAGAGCAAGAGCCGCTTGTGCGCCGAACGCTAGCTGATCTTGGCATGGGTTTTGAGGTAGTGGAGACTGAAGGCGGGCAAACCGAGAGTAGTGCCGATGGCGGCAAGGTCAGCGTCGTCGAGAAACACTACCGTACTATTCGCGTTACCCCCCTTAGTCGGTGAGGCATAGAGAGTCTTTAGAACTGCAATACAAGGAACTGCAATACAAGCCACACCCATTTGCTACGTCGAATCCTCTTGATCGTCCCTTGGCCTGCTTGAAGGTTCCAGAAATGTAGTGAAGTGCGCGAGGCAACGTCGTCAAATTCACGTTTTGTATTCTATAAATCCGGACACGAAATTGCCATTTCAAAAGCAGAAACACTGCTGCTTCGTGCAGTCCCGTTGTATCCACTGCCTTAACGGCGCTTCAACAACTCAAAGACCAATTCAACGTTGGTTCGACCCATTTCTTCAAAGGCATCGGTCTTTGTCACGGCGTCGAAGTTGTGAAGCATGAAGGTGACGCATTGGTCTCGCAGCACTGTCGCGTTGTGCAGGTCGGCAGCGTGGAAAATGCTAGCAGCATTATCAATGCACAACGACCCGAGCATTTTACTTTCGCAGATGCGCTTCAAGCGTTCAACACCATACTGTTATTACGTCACAGATAAAATGTTAGCGTAAGGGCAAATATATGTGCTCATTGCTCTAGGGGCTACGAACCCGGTCTGCAGTGACGAACAGCTCCATCGCAATATCCACGGCGACGTCCAAGTAATCTGTGTAGAGATATTCCATCAACGAAATGAAGATGGGACGACGCACGTCGGTGATCTGAATCTCGCGAGCACGGCTTTCCAGCATCTTCAAAGTAAACACGAAGCAGTCCGTTAGATTTGTAGCACTTCACCTTGGCACAATTGCAGCAAACTTACCTCTCCTGTCAGCATAGCGTTGAAGTAGTTGCAGCGGATACACAAGATTTTGTGTCCGTAAACAGGAATTCCCTCCACTATTGCATAACACAGCATACACTTGTTAAACAAGACGGAAGCTTTCAGCCTGCGCCAGACAAGATCCGCTTCACTGTTCGTACCAATAAACGTCACATCACTCATGATGTCGTTGTCCACCAACATCCTCAGGTCATTGATGAGCGTGCTCTCAGGAATCTCCAGCTGAAACTCCTCCTCTCCAAAACGGAATTGCTTGAAGTCGTTCAGCCGACTGCTTCCATCGTAGCCACCGAAGATGATCAGGTTGGAATCGTACGCAGTGCCTACGTGGCAAAAGCGCTGTCCTGGCGGCTGACCGTTGAATTGCATCGGCTGCCAAGTATTCGTCTCTGAGTACAGCCCGAAGTAAATAGCAAGTTAAATCAGTGCAAAAAATGAGAATCAAAGACAACGCCAGACTCTGCCCATTTACCCAAGCTCAGCTCGTAGAAGTCGTTCACTGCAGTACCCGTGCTGCCGCCGAATATATACATGGAATTTGAGTGGATGACAGCAACATGGCTATCACGAGCAATAGGTGCTGGCCCCTCCGTCGCAAGCAACGACCAAACACGCGTATCTAAGATCACAAATACGACCACACTCATACGTCAGTCGACAGAAAATCAAATGTCGGACGCGTACTGCTGGAGAGGGCGTACCAAAGTCATACACGTGGACATCGTTTAGGTGGCGAGAGCCATCGTGGCCACCAAATAGCACACACGTGTGGTTATGCACTACCAAGGATGATCGATACCTGACGGAGCACCAACGCGTTAGTTTAGATTCGCTAAAAAGAAATAACTCCGCCAAAGCCTACCGAGGTCTCGGCACACGTCCTGTAGCTGTCACTAGTGACCAGGTGTTTGTTTCTGAGCAAAGCGAATAAATCAGGAACAGTATGTGTATCATATCAACGCCAACAGCTACATGGAGACGTACCAAAGTTAAACTCGTGGAAATCGTTTCTGTAGCTGCCGTCGTATCCTCCGAAGCAGTACATCGACTTGTCTGTACAGTAACCACAAATAGACGTGATTATTCGCCACGAATACTCAGATAATGCATGAACCATGACAACCGATCGTTAAAGGCAGCAAACCGCACCATACACCACAGCAGCATGACTGTGTCGCGCCGTCGGCGGCAGTCCAGCATTCACCACAACGTTACTCCATCTCTGCGTCACTGCAAACGCACCACCACCAAACACACAATCAATATCCGCTCACGAAGAAATAAAAAAAACTCGCAACAAATCATCGCTATCGCACAGAAGTTGTACTCGATAAAGTCGTTGACGCGCGAGCTTCCGTCGAAGCCTGCGAACACGTAGAACGAGTCTTTGTAGACCACCGCCACGTGACGGTCGCGCGGGCTCGGGGCCGAGCCGATGGCCAGCACCACCGACCAGAGCTTGCGCTTGAAGTTGAACTCGTAGAAATCGTTTATGCGGTTCGACCCGTCGTAGCCTGCGCGGCGGCGATCAAACAGAGACAGCGCAACCAGTTAGCAGGTGCAAAGGCGCCGCATGCGTCTACTTGGCGCGGCATTGCAAGCTAAAGCCTTTGATGCAGGCGACTGATGTTCGTCTCCCACCTCCGAAGATGTAGAGCGAGTCCTTGCGCACGGCACACACGTGCAGCGAGCGGTGGCACGGTGCCGCCGACGGGTTCTCGCACGTCACGGGGACCCACGAGCGCGAGCTGGGCTGCAGCGCCATCGTGACGGCGACGGAGACGAAGCGAGAGAAAGAGACTGCCCGAGTTCCTTCGCCAGATCGTGCCAAGCCAAATCGTACGTGTCTAAAAGATTGCAACAGAGCGTAAAAACCTTGGAGGTTTTTTTATCGCGGCTGGAATCCAAGTTCATTTCGAAATTGTACCGCGAGTCGCAATGGTGCGTGATATTGCCGGACGTGTCCCTCTTCATGGACTAACTAGCGTGCTGCTTGTGCTTCACAGTCAGGTGTCGGCGGAAAAGGTGGCAAGGGAGGCAAAGGAGGCAAGGGCGTCACGTCCAAGCGGGCCCCACAGTCACGGTCGCAGCGCGCCGGGCTCCAGGTAACTCCACAGCGGCGCGACTCGTGGCAACGTTGTTGCGGTTGTGTTGCTCACGCTCTCTATACTGTTGTTATTGCTGCCAGTTCCCCGTGGGCCGCATCCACCGATTCCTGAAGAAGCGCGTGGCCAACAACCAGCGCGTGGGCGCCACGGCGGCCGTGTACGCCGCCGCCATCATGGAGTACCTGACGGCCGAGGTGCTGGAGCTGGCGGGCAACGCGTCCAAGGATCTCAAGGTGAAGCGCATCACGCCTCGCCACCTGCAGCTCGCCATCCGCGGAGACGAGGAGCTAGACACGCTGATTAAGGCCACGATCGCCGGCGGCGGCGTCATCCCGCACATCCACAAGAACCTCATCACCAAGCAGAACAAGAAGCGGATGCCGCTGTAGGCCTAGTGCCAGCACTCCGCAACGCAGTTTCTTCTCACTCTCTTCAGCGATCGCGTCGCGCTCGCGCCACGCGTATATAACTAAACTATGAGTTTCTGTTAGCTCCCCCACGCAACGTCCCCATGTAGAGCTTTACCTAGTGGTCACCAGCACCATTTTCCCGCCTTTTCCCGACCCTGCTTCAAGCAACTTCTGCGCAACTTTATCTCTGCTTAATCTGATTCTAGCGCAACTCAATCGCAAATCTGATTCGCGTGTGCAGATCGCGAGCGTCCACCGCGCACTCCCCCTCAGCGGCAAAGATCGACGGGAAGGCACCGAGGGCCGAGAGAAAGCAAGACACCGCGCGCGGAGGGGGTCGAAAGTTGCCCTTCGCCATACAAAGACCAAGTCAACTACTCACAGTCACGTAACAAGGGTGCATGGCGAGCAGCGTGGACGCGACGGTGACGCCCACCGTGGCGGCTGACGTGCTGCCCGTGGCCGACTTCCAGCGCTACCTGCTGTCCACGTGCATGCCGCTCTTCGGCGAGGGCTCCGCGCTCAGCGTGGACGGCTTCAAGGCCGACCTGGGTGGCGCGGAGGCGACCAACACTCTGGACCAGTTCGTTTCGGACTCGGCCACGCGCGTGCTGCAGGTGCACTGCTACCCCGCGCGTGCCGGCGACGACAGCCCCATGGACGGCTCCAGCGGCTTCCGCGTGCGCGTGAACCTGGGCATCGAGTACGCGCCCGGCAAGAAGAGCGGCCACGACGTCGTGTGCTTCATCAAGCGCTTCAGCGCGCCGCTGGCCAAGGACCAGACGCTCAACCACCAGCTGCAGGTCATGACGCTCGGCCTCGGCACGAACGGCGCTGGAGGGGACAAGACGGACTCGGACACGGCGGCCACCAGCAGCAGCAGCGGAGACAACACGGAGGAGGAGGACGAGGACAGGGGCAACCTGCTCTCCGTGGTCTACAACTACGTGCACCAGTCGTTCACGCCGCTCGTGAACGAGTACTCGAAAGTGCACATGCCGCAGAGCGAGATGACGAATCTGAGCGAAGGCACGAGAGGCCTGCCGGCTATTCGGCGCAGGATGAAGGAGCTCGAGCTGGCCTTGCTCCAGTACCAACAGAACATTGAGATCCCAGAGGTGAACCTCATCTTCCACCCTGTCATCCAGCAGGCGGCGGATCTGGTCCGCGAGAAAGGCGTGCTCATTGACGTGGAAGCGCTCGGGCTGGAGGACAAAGTGAACGACGTGGTCTTCGTCAACAGCATCCAGGGAGGTGTTAGCAAGTGGATCAAGGAAATCCAGAAGGTCACGCGCCTGGTTAATGAACCACTGCCAGGAACAGCCATGCAGGAGATCAACTTTTGGTGCGATTTGAACCGCGCCCTACTTGCTGTCCAGGAAAAGCTCAAATCGCCGGAGGTTGAGATTACGCTTGCGGTGCTGCAGCGAGCGAAGAGATATTTGGCTACGGTTTCGTTCAGCACGGACCATGGCCTCAGTCCGGCGCTTCAGCAGGTGTCCAGTGTGATGACGCTCATGAAGGAGTTCCCGATGAACTCCATTTTGTCGGCCACGGATATTAGCCAGCTGAACCAGGGTGTAACACTTGTCTTCACCCACTTGAAGAAGATCCGCGTGGCCGACTCCTACAACCTGTCGCGCCTACTGCATTTGGTGGAGGTCATGTCGAGTGATCTTACTCAGCAGGTCATCAGTCTGCTGCGCGTCTACAGCCTCATTGAAATCCCGTTCAACCAGTTCGAGCAGTTGGTTTCGTCGTGCAAGGAGCTTTTCACGAACTGGCACCGTCAGGTTGCAACGCTCTATGATCTCACAAAGGAGCTCTTCAAGCGGCGAGGTGGTTCAATTAACACTGAAAAGCTTCCTCTGCTTTCTGAGTTGCAGATGGAGCACGTGGCGATCGAAGAGCGATTGCTTGAGCTGTACGAGTTCAGAGAGCAGCACGAAAAGCTACGTGATGTGATCCAGAGAGTACTGGGTGGGTCCAACACCATTGCTCTGGACGAGGCACGTGGCGCTGATGGCACTAACGATGCACTCACTGAGATCAATTCGGCGTACGCCCAATTGAATTCACTGGATCCTCTTGATGTGTCTGGTGAGGGCATGACTGCTTGGAAGAACCTGCGCAAGGCGTATGATCTGTGCATTGATCGGGTCGAAGGACGAATCATCAACAGTCTAACCAGTCGTCTGAGTGCTACTTCAAACGCCGATGAAATGTTCCGCGTGTTCTCCAAGTACAACGCGCTATTTTTCCGTCCTCGCATTCGCAGCGCAGTGCAGCAGTTCCAGATGCAGCTGATTGAAAACGTCAAGGAGGACGTGAGCAACCTTCAAGCCAAATTCCGTGCGCACTATGCCTACTCAGAGGCGAGCCGTACCAGCAAACTGCGCGATATTCCTCCTATTGCTGGTGCGGTGATGTGGGCGAAGCAAATCGAGCGCAAGCTGAAAATGCTGCTGTCGCGTGTTGAAAGCGTTCTCGGTATTGGCTGGGAGCAGCACGTGGAAGGCAAGGCGCTTAAGGCAGCCGCTGAAGCGTTTATTGCTAAACTCAACCCACAGCTTATCTTCGACCAGTGGGTGAATGATTTGGCTTCAATGCCAATCTTCGACATCAAAAACATTATTCTAAACATCGTGACGGAAGACACGCCGCAGGGTGAGCAGAAAAAGTTGGTGGTAGCGTTCAATCAGCAAATTGTGACGTTGTTCAAGGAAGTGAGAAACTTGGAGTGGTTGGGCTACCGCGTACCTTTCACGCTGAAGATGATTGCTGAAGATGCAAAGTCGAAGTACCCGTTTGCAATGTCTTTGGACGCCAGTCTCAAGACGTATACGAGCTCGTGCAGACGCATCCAGCCAATTTTTGACGCTTTAACAGCTGCGTATGTTCGTGACGTTCGCGCTACCATTGGCAAGACGTTTACGAAGGGCAATGAAATGCGATGGCATGCAGACGGACTGGGTGAGTATGTTACTGATCTTGCTACGAAAGTGGAGCGCTTGCACGACAAGGTGGACGAGTTGCTGCAGAAGACTAGTGAAATTGACACTCTTCTGGAAAGCGTCCGGACAAGTTCCGACTTCCAGGCTGGGGATGTTCAAGCGGTGCTGGTAAAGGTCCAAGCGCATGTTGACGAATTGAGCCTGGCAGGATATGCGAACTTGCATATGTTTGTAAAGAACCTGAACACCTTGGTTAGCGAGATTCTGGGCAAGAAGGTCGAGGTACTGCTGCAGCGTTGGGTTGCTTGCTTTGGCCCTCAGCCTGACGAGAAATCCTTCCAAGCTGCTCTTGCCGAGGCCGGACTTAATGTTACGACCCACCAGATCCTACTGAAGAATCAAGTGCTGTATTTGGAGCCTTCAGTTGGTGATGCGCGTCGAGATTGGCTTGCTCAGCTTCAAAACTTGCTGAACTCTGTGTGTGATTTGCCCAAGATTCAGACGTCGTCGTATGAAAATGTGTATGGAAAGTCGACTGTGTCAGCTTTATCGTCACCGCCCCGTAAGAGCGCCAGTTCTAGGAGACGCGAGGCTGTGTTCAAGGAAGCGCTTAACAAAGTGCCCCTTGACCTGCTCATCAAAGCGTACAGTGTGCTGGATGTCACTGTGAGTGATGTGGATAAGTATGCGTCAACGTGGCTTCAGTACCAAGCGTTGTGGGATATGGACGCCCAGACTGCGTTGAACAGTGTTGGAATGGACCTCCGGAAGTGGCAACAAATTTTGGTGGAGATTAAGAATGAGCGAAATGCTTTTGATGCCGTCTTCAACACGAAACGATTCGGTCCGATGGTGATTAACTATCAGCAGGTGCAGGCGCAAGTGAACGTAAAGTATGATGCATGGCACAACGAGTTCCTTGCGTATTTCGGCGATCTTCTACGCGACCAAATCAACTCGTTTTATTCGACCATTTCGTCCAAGCGAACACTTCTGGAGCAACATGCACTTGAAGCTGCCACCGCGCAAGTGGTTGCTGCAATCACTCTAATCCAAGAAATGCGCCAGATGCGATTCCAGTGGGAAGAAGCTGTGGAGTCGTTCGAACAGGGAGAGCGTTTGCTGAAAAAGCAGCGATACAGATTCTCGGCAGATTGGCCATCGTTAGCAAATGTGGAAGGAGAGTGGGAAGCTTTTATTCAGCTGCTCGAGCGAAAGACTGCTGCGATGGAAAGCCAATTGCCTCAACTGCAGGCTAAGATCATGGAGGAGAAGAGCGCACTGGACAGTAAGATTAGCAAAACTGTGTCTGAATGGGACAGTGCCAAACCGCTGCAAGGCGGCCAATCACCAAAGGCTGCCACAGAAACGTTGATTCTCTACGATACTCGCTTCACGATGCTCCGTGCTGAACAAGACAAAACGAATGCGGCGTTGGATGCTTTGAACATATCGTATGTGTCGGGAATGGGAGGCTCTTCAATTGATGACGACCGGAGTTCGTACAGTGATCTTTCGAGAGCCATGGAGGAATTAGCCGGTCTGGATGAGGTCTGGAAGAGCATTTCGAAGGTTTGGGCTCACGTTGATGAGCTGCAAGACACGCTGTGGTCTGCGGTCCACCCACGCAAAGTCCGTAAGCAACTCGATGAAATTGTCGATGAAATGCGCCGCTTCCCTGCTCGGGTCCAACAGTACGAAGCCTTTGAACATTACGCATCGGTTATTCAGTCGCGTAAGGCTATGAACTCTTTACTTTCGGAACTGAAGTCGGATGCTGTTCGAGACCGCCACTGGAAGCAAATTCTACGGCTGTTGAATATTTCGTCTCCGTTCACAGAGCTGACCCTGCGCAGCTTCTGGGAATCCAAGATCTCCGCCAACGATAACGAGCTCAAGTCAATTATTCGTACGGCTCAAGGTGAAATGGCACTTGATGAGTTTTTGCGCCAAGTCTCGGACTACTGGACTAACTACCAGCTGGACCTGGTTAACTACCAAAACCGTTGCCGAGTCATTCGTGGTTGGGATGAAATGTTTGCGAAGCTTGATGAACATCTCAACAGTTTGAGCAGTATGAAACAGTCACCGTACTATCGCGTGTTTGCTGAGCTAGCTACCAGCTGGGAAGACAAACTCACTAAGATCCGTAGTATCCTGGACTTCTGGATCGATGTTCAAAGACGCTGGGTGTATCTTGAAGGCATCTTCTTCGGATCGGCGGATATTAAGCAGCAGTTGCCGAAGGAGTTCGCGCGTTTCCAAAGCGTTGACAATGAGTTCACTTCCACGATGAAACGCGTTGCGCACAAGCCAATGATCGTGGACGTTGCCAATATCCCGAACTTGTACCATTCACTTGAGCGTCAGCAAGACATGATGGGTAACGTCCAGCGTGCGCTAGGTGACTACTTGGAGCGTCAGCGAGCTGCTTTCCCTCGCTTCTACTTCGTAGGCGATGAAGATTTGCTGGAAATGATCGGTAACAGCAAGGAGCCGATGCAGATTCAGCGCCACCTGTCGAAGATGTTTGCTGGTATTTCCTCATTGGAAATGGACAACAGCACCGGCGTAATTCTGGGAATGGCGTCACGTGAAGGCGAAGTCGTCCATTTCGAGGAACCTGTAAAGACGGCCGAAGACACCCGCATCAACGTTTGGTTGGGCAAGGTAGAGGGGCAGATGCGAAAAACACTATCGCTTCTTTTGGAGAAAGCTGTGCGTTCCTACCCGACAGATGCCAGTGCCGATACGTATTTGAAATGGGTGTCGGAGTTCCCGGCTCAAGTGGTCATTCTTGCTACCCAGGTTCAATGGTCAAGCGAAGTCGAAAGCATCTTGAAAGCCGGGGGTGATAACCTATCGGTGGCTATTGAGCAGTTGGATAAGCTGCTTCTCATTCTGAGTGAACGTGTCCTGACGGATGTGAAGAACGATGTACGAAAAAAGTATGAACAACTGATTACTGAGCTTGTGCACCAGAAAAGCGTTACTAAACGTTTGAGCCAACCTAAAGTGAGCAGTGCTGAAGACTTCCGTTGGCTGTATCACATGCGCCACTACTTCCAGGCAAAGGAGTCGGACCCGCTCAAGAAACTCACTATCCAGATTTCAAACGCCAGCTTTTCATATGGATTTGAGTACTTCGGCGTTGGTGAGAGGCTTGTGCAAACTCCTCTTACGGAACGTTGCTACCTCACACTGACTCAGGCGCTGGACTTCGGAATGGGAGGAAATCCATTTGGTCCTGCCGGCACTGGTAAGACAGAGTCAGTTAAGGCTTTGGGATCCCATCTGGGTCGCTTTGTGTTGGTCTTCAACTGTGACGAGCACTTTGATTTCCAGGCCATGGGCCGAATTTTTGTGGGTTTGTGCCAAGTTGGTGCTTGGGGATGCTTTGATGAGTTTAACCGCCTTGAGGAACGTGTGCTTTCGGCTGTGTCCCAGCAAATCTTAGCGATCCAGAGTGGAGTGTCCTCGTTGAAGGTCGGAAAGACGACTGACGGCTCGCAGGCGCTCACGAATGGCGGCAGTTCCACTGCTACGATTGAGCTGCTGGGCAAGAGCGTCAAGCTGAATCCCGATGTGGGTATCTTTGTGACAATGAACCCGGGTTACGCTGGGCGGTCTAACCTACCGGACAACTTGAAGCAATTATTCCGGAGCATTGCAATGGTTGCCCCGGATCGCGAGTTGATCGCACAGGTGATGCTGTTCTCCCAGGGTATTACCACGGCTGAACAAATCTCTGCCAAGGTCGTCCTTTTGTTCAACCTCTGCGAAGACCAACTGTCCAAGCAGCCGCACTATGACTTCGGACTTCGTGCCCTGAAGAGTGTGCTTGTAAGCGCTGGCCAGCTCAAGCGAAAAATATCTCAATCGCCGGATGGTGCGGCTCTAGCAAACATTGAAGAGTTGGAAACGAAGGCGTTGATTGGCTCCATTACTGATACGATTTTGCCCAAGCTCGTTTCAAACGATGTTCCTGTGTTTGAAACGCTTCTGAAGGGAGTGTTTCCAGGCACTGAAGCTCATCGTATTGAAGAAGACAACCTTCGTGCGAAGATCGTTGAACTGGCAAAGAAGGAGAATTACGTTGCGAACGACCAATGGGTCGAAAAGGCTCTGCAACTCTACCAGGTCATGCAGCTTCGCCACGGCGTGATGCTTGTTGGCGCGTCTGGAACAGGAAAGTCGAGTGCGTGGCGCATGCTGATGAATGCTATGGAACTTGTTAATGGTGTAAAGGGCGAAGCACATGTGATTGATCCGAAGGCTCTTTCGAAGGAGCACCTCTACGGCGTTCTTGATAACACAACGCTTGAGTGGACGGACGGTGTGTTCACACATTTGCTCCGGCAGGTGCTTAACAGCGTCAGAGGTGAAAGTGAAAAACGCCACTGGATCATTTTTGATGGCGACGTGGACCCAGAGTGGGCTGAGAACTTGAACTCTGTGCTAGATGATAACCGCTTGCTAACGCTTCCGTCAGGAGAACGTCTCGAGATTCCTCCAAATGTATGGATCATGATGGAAACGGAGACACTGCGGTACGCCACTCTGGCAACGGTCAGTCGCTGTGGCATGGTTTGGTTTTCGCATGATACGGTCAAGACGTGCCATATTGTGGAGCACTATCTGCTGAAGATGCGCGATGACGTGTCTGTCGTTTCATCTTTCTCGCTCCAGCCGAGTGAAAGTGAGCTCGCGAAGAAGACCGCGCATACCTACGTCGCTCTGCTTCGAGAGCTGATTGGTCGTGGAGATGGCATGGCCTCATTGATCGAGATTTGCTTGGAGCAGGCGATGGGCCAGACACATATTATGGAGGTAACGGCGCTTCGTTTGCTGATGTCGATGTTTACATTACTTGGAAGGGGGTTGTCTCGCATCAATGAGTACAACGAAGGCCACTCTGATTTCCCGATGACAGTTGATCAGATGTCACGCTTTGTGGCGAAGTGGTTTGTATTCTCGATTCTGTGGGGATTCGGAGGCTCGATGGACTCGGCGAATCGCATGCAGCTCTGTGATTTCGTAGTCCAAACGCTTGAAAACCGCTTAGTGTTCCCCGTTTCTGCATCGTCGAGCCCGGACAACAGCTTGCTCGAGTACGAAGTTAACATTGATGACGGTGAATGGCGCCAGTGGCTGCGATCAATTCCACAACTGGATCTTGAGAGCCACCAAGTGCTGTCAACTGATGTTGTGGTGACAACGGTGGATACGATTCGTCATGTCGAAGTGCTGCGAGGATGGCTTTCACAGCATCGTCCACTCATTCTCTGTGGTCCTCCTGGCAGTGGTAAGACGATGACTTTGACGTCGACGATCAACTCTCTTCCTGAGTTTGAATTTGCCAGCCTCAATTTCTCGTCGGGAACTTCGCCGGATCTTATTTTGAAAACGTTCTCTCAGTATTGCGAGTACAAGCGAACTCCCAACGGAATGATGTTGGCACCAAATGCACCGGAGAAATGGCTCGTCGTGTTCTGTGATGAGATCAATCTTCCGGAGGCTGACCGATACGGGACACAGCGCGTTATCACATTCTTGAGACAACTAATCGAGCAAGGTGGTTTCTGGTTGGGCGGCAAAAACACTTGGGTGCGCTTGGAGCGTATTCAGTTCGTTGGTGCTTGTAATCCGCCCACGGACCCGGGACGTGTACCGATTTCTCCCCGTCTATTGCGTCATGCGCCTGTGCTTCTGGTTGATTTCCCGTCGTACCCCTCGTTGAAGCAGATTTATGGAACGTTCAACCGTGCTCTCCTGAAGCTGACACCTTCGCTTCGGTCGTACGTGCAGCCGCTAACTGACGCGATGGTTGACGTGTATGATAGCAATCAGAAGAAATTCACTGCGGAGATGCAACCGCACTACATTTACAGTCCCCGAGAGCTGTCGCGATGGATGCGCGCGCTGTACGAAGCTATTGAACCGTTGGAGTACGAAATCGATATCGAAACGCTAGTCAAACTGGTGTTCCACGAAGCTCTACGACTGTTCATGGATCGTCTGGTGATATCCGATGAGCAAAAATGGTGCTTCCGCATGGTGAAGGAGACGTTGAGGAACCATTTCCCACAAAGCGCTACTGCTCTGGAGGTGGTGGAATATGGAGGCCAGCACCCAATTTTGTTCAGTACATGGCTTTCCAAGAACTACACTGAAGTTACGACGACTGATCTCCGCAAGCATATTGAAGCCCGCTTGCGTGTCTTCTACGAAGAAGAGCTGAACGTTCAGCTTGTGGTTTTCGATTCGGTTATCGACCACGTGCTTCGCATTGATCGCGTGCTTCGTCAGCCGCTTGGCCACTTACTTCTTGTAGGAGAAAGTGGCGCAGGAAAGACCGTTTTGTCTCGTTTCGTTAGCTGGATGAACGGTATGTCGGTGTTCCAGATCAAGCTCACGTCGAACTATACTCTGGATAACTTCGATGACGACCTCCGCGTTGTGCTGAAGCGATGTGGTTGTGAAGCTGAGAAAATCTGCTTCATCTTTGACGAATCCAACGTGCTGGATTCGGCTTTCTTGGAACGCATGAATGCTCTGCTGGCATCCGGTGAAGTGCCGGGTCTGTTCGAAGATGATGAATACACGTCACTTATGCATGCTTGTCGTGAAGCCGTGCAGCGTGATGGTGTCATTGTGGAGAATACTGAAGACGAGCTCTTCCGGTACTTCACCAAACAGGTGCAGCGAAACCTCCACGTGGTGTTCACCATGAACCCAGCGTCAGGCGACTTCCAAAACCGTACCAACACGTCTCCCGCTCTCTTCAACAGATGCGTGGTTGATTGGTTCGGTACATGGAATGACCATGCACTAGCGCAGGTGGCGTACGAGTTTACGAACACGCTGGATCTTGCTGGGTCCTCAGATTTCATTATTCCGGACGGTGCAGCGGAGGTCTTAGCCAAGCTGATCCCGCACATCGCTACAGGAACCTTCCGTGATGTGCTGGTTGGAAGTATTGTTCAGTTCCACCATGCTGTCTTGCTTCACATGCGCCGCCTTCAGAAGCGCCACATGAAGTACAACCACATTTCTCCTCGGGACTACCTGGAATTCATTCGCCACTTTGTCTCGCTGTATTCTGAGAAACGTGCCCAGCTGGAGGACCAGCAACTTCACTTGAATGTTGGTGTGCAAAAGCTGCAGGCCACCCATGAGCAGGTGGCAGAGTTACAAGGCCAGCTTAGTCTGAAGGAGAAGGAACTCAAGAAAAAGGATGTGGAAGCTAACGAAAAGCTCCAGCAAATGGTGCAGGAACAGAACGAGGCTCAAGAAAAGAAGAAGGATACTGAGGCGCTTGCTGCCGATCTTGCAAGCAAGGACGAAGAGATCCGCTCGCGGAAAGAAGTTGTCGAGGCTGACCTGGCGCAGGCTGAGCCTGCGCTTCTGGATGCTCAGGCGTCCGTGAACTCAATCCGTAAAGCGCAGCTCGATGAAATTCGAGCGCTTGCACGTCCTCCTGCCGCCGTTCGAATGACTATGGAGGCAGTAGCGGTGATGCTTGGTGAGTCGAGCTTGGAATGGGCTGACCTGCGTCGTTTCATTAGAAAGGATGACTTCATTTCCCAGGTTGTGAAGTTCGACTCCGAAAAGCTGACCGCTCGTCAGCGACACACTATTAAGACCAACTACCTCGACAAGGTTGATGAGTTTGACTACGAAAAGGTGAATCGTGCGTCGAAGGCTTGCGGTCCTTTGTACAAGTGGATTGTCTCGCAGATCAATTACACGAACATTCTGCATAAGATCCAACCGTTGCGAGACGAGGTGCAGACACTGGTTGACAAGTCGTCCGATCTGCGCGAGAGATACGAGCAGGCCAAAAAGACAATCGACGCGCTCGAGATTCGTATCGAGAACTTCAAGCACGAGTATGCTGCATTGATCAATGAGGCGCAGATTATTACAAATGGCATGGCTTCTGTGTCTAAGAAGGTGGAGCGTTCTGTGGCGCTGCTGAAGAGTCTGTTACAAGAGAGTGAGCGATGGGACGCTGGCTCCAACGACTTCGACACTCAGATGAAGACCCTTGTGGGCGACACGTTGTTGTCCTCAGCATTCCTCACCTACATCGGTTTCCTTGATTTCCAGCAGCGAAAGATTTTGGTTCAGGATTGGCGCGACATTTTGGATTCGATGGACATTAGCACGAAACCGCAGTTAAGTTTCGTGGACTATCTGTCACGCCCGAACGAACAGTTGGAGTGGCAGATGAGCGATTTGCCGTCGGACGAGTTGTGTTACGAAAATGCTATTATTCTGCAGCGCTTCCACCGGTTCCCGCTGATTATCGATCCATCTGGACAAGCAAACAATTTCATCATGAAATATTACAGCCTCAAGACCAGTACGAAGATTGCTCAAACGTCGTTCTTGGACAGCTCTTTCATGAAGGTGCTGGCCAGTGCTATTCGCTTCGGCACTGCTCTTTTAGTTCACGAGGTGGAGAACATCGACCCGATCTTGAATCCTGTGTTGAACCGTGAGCTTTACAAGACGGGTGGTCGCGTGTTGATTCGCCTCGCTGGTGAGGAAATTGATTACTCTCCGGACTTCCGACTCTTCTTGATCACGAGAGACCCATCGTGCCGTTTCTCACCTGACATTTGCAGCCGTGTGACTTTTGTCAATTTCACGGTCACCCCCAGCTCGCTGGAGAGTCAAGGACTGAGCATTCTTTTGAAGAGTGAACAGCCCGAAGCAGAGGAAAAGCGCAACAACCTTCTCAAGTTACAGGGCGAGTACCAGGCAAAGCTACGCGAGCTAGAGGACTCTCTGCTGCAACAGATCAACAATGTGCAGGGCAACATTCTAGACGACGATCGGGTCATCAATGCTCTGGAAAGCATGAAGGCGGAGGCTGCCCAAATCTCGCAGCAAGTGGCGGAGACGGAAACGACAATGAAAATTGTGGAGGAAGCGACAAGTCGCTACCGCCCACTTGCGAAGGCAAGTTCACGCTTGTTTTTTGCGCTGGAGAACTTGTCATCGGTTCACTTCCTGTACCAGTACTCGCTTGACTTCTTCCTGTCGCTGCTGTCCAAGGTATTGGCTCGGCCTACTGAAGGAGGAGATTCGTCTCGCCTTGCCAGCCTTTCCACTGGAATTTTCGTGCAGCTTGCTCGGCGCGTGAGTAGAAGTCTTGCTGAAAACGACAAGCTGATGTTTGCGCTGCGACTATCTCAGATTTACCTGGAGCTGGAGAGCCACAGTGCTGCAGTCGCTGAAGCCAAGATGACTATGGATGACAGCAGCGTATTTGATGGGCCTACGGATGAGGACATGGATATGCTTCTTGGAAGCTCGTCAACCTTCTTTAAGTCTGATAGTGGCGCACAGCGCAGTGACCTTGAGCAGTTGCTGCCGGCCTTCTCGAAGACTGAAATGGACCAGTTACTGAAGTTGATGAAGCTGTCTACGTTCAAGCACGTTGAGACGCACGTTCGCGAGCACGCTGCTGAATGGAACAGTTTTGTGAAGGCCCCATCAGCTGAAGAGGCTCTCCCAGTGGATTGGGATGCGGAATACTTGGCAGCTTCGGCGAGTCCGCGTCGTGCCGCATTCCGCAACATGATTGTTATTCATTTCCTGCGCCCTGATCGTATCATGTTCGCGTCGGAGCGATACATTGAGCTAGTGTTCACAGCATCGTTCCCATGGCGTGGTGAGATTGAACTTTCGAAGAACGTTGAAGAAGATACCCAGGCAACGCGTGGAGTGCTTTTGTGCTCAACGACGGGTTTCGATCCAAGTGCGCAGATCGACGAGCTAGCGGTGGTCCTGCAGAAGAAATACAACTCGGTGTCTATGGGTTCATCGGAGGGTTTTGATGCGGCCGAAAAGGGTCTGAACACGGCGTTGAAGCATGGTACCTGGTTGCTGTTGCGCAATGTGCATTTGTGCCCGTCATGGCTGGTAAGCGTGGAGAAGAAGCTCTACAATGCGCGTGAGAGTGTGCACCCGAACTTCCGTCTCTTCCTGACGAGCGAGATTAACCCGAACCTACCGGTGAATCTTGTCCGCATGTGCGATATCTTCGTGTTTGAGCCACCGAGCGGCATGAAGCTGAGTATGGTGCGATCGCTTGATACGGTGGCAGCTGATCGCATGAACCGCTCGCCTGCTGAACGTGCTCGCCTGTACTTGCTGCTAGCTTGGTTCCATGCCCTAGTGCATGAGCGACTGCGTTTCGTACCAATTGGGTGGTCAAAGACGTACGAGTTCAGCCAGTCTGACTTCCGTGGCGCTTGTGATGTGATTGACCGCTGGGTGGACTCGGTCGCCGGTGGCCGCGCGCACGTTGCCCCCGACAACATTCCGTGGACAGCCATCCGAACTACACTAAAGGAGTCCGTCTACGGTGGTCGCGTGGACAACACTTTCGACCAGGAACTGATGGACACGCTTTTGGAGCATGTGTTCACACCAGCCAGCTACGAGAACACTTACGAGCTTGTTGCGCCTGGCGAAGGAAAGGATACGGGACTTGTGATTGCTGAGGGCAAGACTAAGGCGCAGTTCATGGACTGGGTCCTTGCTCTCCCGACCACGAACCCACCTTCATGGATGGGTCTGCCACGCTCTGCAGAAACGATGGTGCTCATCAGCCAGGGTGCGCGTATGCTGCGTAATCTGCAGGTGATGCAGGAGTTCTACGGAAGCGAAGGCGCAGACGATAGTGCTGGCGCAGATGACGAGAGCAAGATGGTGCTGGGAACTGCTGCTGTCGACGGTGAAGATGCCCGACCCAAGTGGGTCCAGGACCTCGACCGTCGTGTTGACGCGTGGTTGGAGCTTTTCCCTACGGAGGGGCTTGCCGTGCCTACTGTGCGCGATCCGGTGCACTTCGGTAATCCCGTTTACCGCTGCATGTTCCGTGAGCTGGAACTCGGAGCAAAATTCGTGGGCAACGTGGTTGGCTTGCTACGGACCGTGCAGCAGGTGTGCGCGTACAAGGCCAAACCGTCAAATGAAACGCGCAAGGCCATGCGTACACTGTACCGTGAGCAGGTGCCCGAGCAATGGGCACAATTGTACCGTGTCTCTGATGAACTCACCTTGAGCGAGTGGCTGGCGGACTTTTCTCGACGCGTGCACCAGTTGAATGCGCTGGCAGACGTCGCTCCGACGGAGATTCTGCAGCAGCCCGGCGGTATCTGGCTGGGTGGATTCTTCTCACCGGAGGCTTTCGTGACGGCTGCACGCCAAAGTGCTGCAGCGGATCTTGGGTGCTCGCTCGACGAGCTGCATCTGCTAGCCGACGTGGAGGAGTCTTCGGCTTCATCAGCCGGTGGTTTTACCGCTCGTGGACTTCTGCTCGAGGGTGCCACCTGGAACTTCACTGGCTTTGCGCCGTCGAACGAAATCCGCAACAGCTTGTCGGCTTTGCACCTTCGCTGGGCCCCGCGGAGCGAGGAAACGGAGAACCTTCGACTGCTTCCAGTGTACTCAAACAGCAAGCGCGAGACTCTGTTCTTCTCCGTGGCTGTTAGTGTTGAGAACGCCGCATTCCCGAAGACGCAGTGGGTGCAGCGTTCGGTGGCACTTGTGCTCTGGGAGTTGCAGGCTTAGATTTGAAACGTAGTCAAAGCCGATTGATGCCCTGAGAGAGGGTTTGCATTCTTACAACTGTCAGTGAAATTATATGTCTGACGGACCGCGATCAATACAACCTACCGGCAGTCTAGTCTGTCTCTTCCTAATGTTTCGTGTTTCTTGGGTTGCAAGTAGTGTGGTTTGCTGCGCAGTTTAGCGATCGAAATGGACATGGGTTGCGAGCAATTGCTGGGCGTCCTTGCTGGTATGCTGTCTCTTCTCGACTTTGATTGATCTTCACTTTGCTGCAAGAGAATCCATGGGCGCTGTTGTTCTTTCTCAGAGAAGGCAATTCAAACCAGCCCCAGCAATTCAATGTGAGCGCTTCTCGCTGTGGGCTCTTCCTCATTCTCCAATTTGCTTCCAAGTTGGCAACCAGTTCCATACACTATCAAGCTTCGCTCTCTTCTTCCGCGTCGACCACTCAAGCAACCATGATGCAGTTCGGCATTTTCTTCTTCTTCCTGCTCTCGGCAGCCGGGGCTGTCGCTGAAGACGCCTGTCCCCCGACCGAGGTCGTCAAGTTCGCGGAGCTGTACGCCAACCCGCACCTGCATCCGTGCCAGAACGTATCAGCCGGATTTTCCATGGCTCCGCCGATGGGCTACCCCACGGAACCGCAAGTCAAGGCCATGTGCGCTTCCGATGCCTGCCGTGCGCTGATCAAGGACGTCCTCGCATTGAAGCCTGCGGACTGCCGCCTGTCCTTCGCCGGCGTGGAGCTGAACGCGTACAAGATGGCGAGCAGCTTCAAGGATGCTTGCAAGGATGGCTCGGGCAACGATCACGAAGACGACAAGCACCACCCCACGCCCAAGCCGACCAAGTACAACGAGCACCACCCCACGCCCAAGCCGACCAAGTACAACGAGCACTACCCCACGCCGAAGCCTACCGAAGGCAAGTATCACTCCACTCCAAAGCCGACGGATGGAAAATACTATCCGACCTCGAAGCCAACCGAAGATGACAAGCACTACCCCACGCCGAAGCCTACCGACGACAAGTATCACCCCACTCCAAAGCCGACGAACGACAAGGACCACTTCAAACTGGAAGAGCCATTGATTGTGACGCACTGTGTTGGAAAAGAGAGCGCGAAGGATGCCGACGAGCTGAAACCTCCGATGAACGGAACGGCTGTCGAACTCTTTCCGACGCCCAACACGACCTACAAGGCAACTGCATTGCCCAAGGCGTAATTTTTCGCTCGTTTGTGCCTCCAAACGATGAGCCACCGACTTCATTTCGTCCAAGAACCAGACCTTCTTCACGCCCAGTGATGCTAATAAGATGAGTAGCTAGCTATACCGTCCACAGATCATAATAAACTTCGCGTTGCTTTCACTTGCTTCGTTCAGAACACGAAAATAGTTGGAAGCGCACCCTGCTACGGTTGCTTGCCTTTTCCCGCTGCAGTATTATCCAACACAAACCAAATGTTCGAAACACATTCACAACTTCAATGCGTCTGCTTACTCCACCAATATTTTTTCTTCTCCGCAACAAGTTGCTGACCTGTTCTGCTAACACGAACACGGTCTTCCTATTATTCATCACTACACACAGATGAATATCACTTCGCCATCCCAATACGTCGCTGCTGCATCAGGGCAACAAGCACTGATCGCAAGTCGCCAACAGTCACACCGGTGGCACAAGTTTCTTCACCCTTCTGCTGCTGGCTGGACGAAAAAGTGGTACGGAGTGCTCGAAGTACATGCAGCATATCCACATGTGCCGGTTTAAGCATCAGTAACACCTTCAGCTCCTTGGCATCCCGGTGCTTCATGCAATACTCCAGAAGCAAGAAGTAGACGGAACTTGACGCAGTAGCACGCGAGTTGGCCTCCTCTTCTTGCTCATCATCTCCTGAACTTTGCTTGCCTTGTGGATCCTTAAGTAGCAGCAAAAACTTCTGCTTGCTCTCTTCGTAAAGGTGGCATTGTAGTAGCGCTCTGCATGCTTCAGTATGGTGGCCGCAGTAGCCCAACAGGTCAACATATGCTAGCAGCGAGGCCTTAGCTGCTTGTCTTTCCTTGCTCTTTTTTCCTTGCAAGACTTTGTTCGTAAACAGCTCCAATGGAGGGAAAAGCGTCAGAGCCCGCTCTGCGTGTGATCGAGCAAACGATTGATGTCCAGACAACGAAAAGAGCCGAGGGCAGAAACGCTCGACGCACTGGATGAAGGGAAGCAGTGAATCTGGCTCGTACAGCAGATACAAGCGGCTCATCGACTCCAGGTACATGTGCTTCGAAAATGAAGACGCCGCGACGTGGCGGAAATCTGCCAGCACTCGTTCACTGTGGAACAAACGGTGGCTGGGCGTTGCTCCTGCTCGGATCATTCGACGCGCTGTATCGGATTGCTGCTGCTCCTTGAAAGCCACACCATCCAAAAGGAAAGACTCGAGCTGCACAAGCCACTGCGCCCCTTGCCGTTCAGAGCTGGTGCTACAACCGGCAGCAAAACGCAAACTGCTCATAGGACGTAGCTTTCGACTCAGTCGAAAATTGCGCGCATCTTCCGGGTCTAGCATCGAATCTTTGCGCTGAAGGTTGTTAGCCTCGTCTTGAGCTGTCGATAAATCATCTTCGTTGGCGAGTACAGTGGTGAGTTCACTCACTGCTCGAATTCGGCGATTACCAGCTTCATCCGTAGACGATGACTCCATCAGATTATTATCACCGCTGCTACCTTCCAAACGAGCCAACTTACGCTTCGCGAGGACAATCCAGTTCGAGAGATGGTGGAGCGACTCGAGGTTGGCAGGCGTCAGTCGAAGCAAATGGTTTTCGTTATTGCTCGAAGCGCTTGCACCATCCAAGCGGCCGTACGAACGAATACCACTTGCGGCTTTGTATATCGCGGCTACGTGCTGTGCGAGCTCGTGAACAACGTGCTCTGACGTAGCTCGATTATCGAGCAGTGCCAAGAGTAACGCGGGACTCGACACAGTGTGCCACACGGCTTCCCAAGCCTCAGGACGGCTTTGAGTCGGATCCATTGCCGACGGAGTCACTCTTTCGAGAACTTCGAGGGCGTAGCGCACTGCGTCTAAGTGCAAGTCACCTGTGCCATAATCCTTTACTGCCAGGAACGCAGCTTCGGGGTCCTTCACCTCCAATTCTTCTTTGCTTCCTTGCTTCACAGACTGTGGCTGATGCAGTGCTGCAGCAACTGCCTTTGCAGGGGGCAGGCGGATTGTCCAGAATCCACACGGAGCCCACAGACCAACCCAGCTGGCACCCCCTGAAATGGTCCAGAACTTGCACTTTGCACCTCCACGTTGCTGAAAAGTACTAGCGATTGCTGCAGGTAAGGCTACAGTCTCAAGCAGTTCGCCAGCAATGAGCGTGTATACGCGAAGCACACGTCGAGTCAGCACCAGGAAAACGTGGCGATGTGCTGCAACGTCTAGCACTTCAAAATCCTGGTCATTGTTGTCCTGGCTTGGCTGCTGCCAGTGCGCCAAAGTCGTTAGCTTTCGCGTGAAAAGCGTGGTACACGAGCCGCTGTCCCGCGTAGTATCATTGATGGTAGCTTCACTGGTCGACGAAGAGGACATGCTCGGAGACTTAGGCGTCACGAGGTATACCTCTCCAGAGTCGCGGTGCAAAAGCACGAGCTCGCCAGTCACGCTGTGCAGACATATCGCGATCTCCGACATCTCTGGAACCGCGTCACCTTCTTCACTCAAGAAAATCTGACGCCAACTCAAGGCCACCGTCCTCAGGGAAGCCGTCGAGCTCCGAAAGAAAATACCTTGCGTTTTAGAAACCGCAAACAGACCGAGCTTCGAGCTGAACAGCTTCTCAACGTCCTCGCACGTCGGCTTTGGGGTAAACGTACTGCCAACCACCACATCGGTAGCGCGCAGAGAATCCGTCGCGCGTTCAAAGCGCAGTCGTCGCAGCTTCAGCTTCGGTTCGTGCTTCGTCGCGGTCGACCACCAGGCCAATTCCGTCGCGCCACTAGATCCCGGTCCACCGCTGTTACTACTTCCGGAACCGCTCATCCCGGACATCCTGCTGTCCAGCGGCAAGTCCATCGTCGTAAAGGCCGCAACGGGGCGCGTCCACTTCAAGTTTGGGTTCTCCAAGAAACACAACCTGTTGAGGAAGACCCACTGGAACAGATCCGCCTGCCACTCCCACAGAAACGCCACGCCGTCTTCCCTGGCCACGACACATCTCAACGGCGTCGCCGCTCCAAGCACCCTCGACGACGGTGCAGTGCCCGACGACGACGACGACGAATTGAATGACGCAGAGGAGTCGGGCAGCCCCCGCGTGGCGCCGCCGCTTCGATTAAGTTTCGGAGGTTTCTGCAACACTGCTCCGCCACTGCGAATAAACCGGATCGAGACCACCCGGCAGTCAAATCTGGCGCACAAGACGGGGGCCTTGATCAACACACTGCCCTCCTTGCCCCCCGCGGCTCGGGTGTGCGGCGCGAAGAGCTCCTGCAGCAGCTCCAGCTCGTCCACTTGCTGCGGAGGTAATTGTGCCCCCGGGGTCTTATTTTTCCTCGACTTGTTGGAGGGGTTTTCCTCGCGTCGGGATGGGGGCAGAGCGTCCAGCACGTAGACCACGCGTGGAGCTGCTGGCGACGGGGTCGTCGGGGTCGCGGGCTGCGTATTGCTGCGCGTCACCGGGGGGATTAATTGTACCCCCGGGGGCTTCCGCACCAGCACGAGAGCCACGTGACCGGCCGTCGGGACGCAGAGCTCGAGGTCGTACGGGAAGTTGGCGCTCCATTGATCTTCTCCTTCTTCTCCTTCTTCTTCTCCTGGATCTTCTTCTTCTTCTTGGCTGCGACTGGACTGCAGCGCGCGTAGGACACGAGCGCCACGCACGGCAGGCCACGGGAGACCCCCGCGCAGCACGCGCGTGCGCGGAGGGAGCGCCATAGGGAAGATTTGGTACTACCCCCACTTCAATTTGGGGGAGAAATTAGGGTAAATCGCTAACAGTTAGGGACGATGTGATGAGATGGCTACATTGTCGTGCTTCAGGACAAGTGTATCTATCACTTTGCCTCCCCTCACCCACTGCCATGTACATGTAGAGAGAGACATTGGGCCGTCATCTTCCGACCAGGTTCATTGTCTTAGCGCACGAGCAGGTGCTGTCACCGCGCATGCCACGAACTGTATGATCGAGTAAGGTTGGGTGTTCTACTGGGGCACGAGCGAGCGGACATCGCCGAGACGTGCGCGGACCGCCTCGGCTCGATCCGCCCGCCCCATTGTCGAGCAGTCGCAATACAACCTCTATCCGTAAGTTCTCGGAGCGTTAGCCCTACTTCAAGAAACTGGAAGATGCTTCCTGCTCTCACGGACAAGCTCGTCCCGAACGAAAACGATCATCGGCCGTCGCAGCTCGGGAGGAGAACCTAAGGCGCTGGACGTTGCAAACACGTTGGCACCACAAGGATAGAGGCGAGAATCAAGTCCCGTTCGTGCCTCACGCACCCCACGTCCAACCACCTGGCACTGCTGCGTTAACGCCACCTCCCTCTCTTGCACTGTACTGTACTGGTAAGCATTTCTCCAGGCACCAGCGCAGCAACACACACCCGATGCTGACTATTATTCAGATGGTCGCGTGAACATGAACATGGTTCCGCTTGAACAGCTCAACACGCCCCCAATCTCCTCGCATGTTTTTCAAGCTGGAGCTGCCAATCGCTCGGGCACCGCTGTCGTTCGCGAGGTCAGCAAGCACTTTCGATGGAGGTCAGGCAAAGTCTCCGAACCCTTCGATCGGACGACACGAACGCTCTCGTACCGACTGGAACGTGTCCTCGTGGTGCTGCTAGGTCCGACGTCGCGGAATCGCCAATCAATCCGTAAAATGCCAAGCAGCGCAGACGTCGAGCGACCGGCCTGGGCGGCCGTGCCCTGCGTGAACCCGCGCGAGGCGCCACTCATCGACTCCGGCCACGCCTGCGCCGTGCGCAAGGGCTCGCTCTACATCTTCGGAGGTGAGACTATGTGTACAGTAACCTCGTTTGGGGCGGAACATTGTCGCTCTTTCTGTCAAGGTCTCACAGGGTGGGGTTTTGCATTACAGAGCGCAACCTTCCCGCAGTCTCGACACGTAGCAGCTCGGTGATCCGCCCAGCCAACAGCTTCTACGAGTTCAATTTCGCTCGCAAGGAGTGGTCGACGGTCTTGGGCAATGGCGTGGCCCCGAGTCAGCGCAAGAGCCACTCGGCGGTGGTCCACAAGGACTCGTTCTACGTCTTCGGCGGATACGACGGCGACAGACGCCTGAACGACTTCTTCTCCTACAACTTCCGTGAGTCGCGTCACTGTAGACTTTGTGCGTGGTCGTGGGTTTAAAAGGCTGACGACGTGGGTGTGTTGTGGGGAAAATGCAGTGACGCAAACGTGGACCAACGTGTTCGTTAACGCTGGACAGCAGCCGACGCCGAGATACGGCCACGCCGCGGTGGTGTACGGTGCGTCTCTGCTTAGTGCAGGTCGTGGGGAAGCACGTAACAATGATTGTACTTTTCTTGATGGATAGACAACTCGATGTTCATTTTCGGCGGAAGTGACAGCCACTACGACCGCGAGTCCATCTCGAGCCGCAGCTCCAGCGAATACGGGCGGCTGGACTCTGGCCGCCACATCAACGACATGCACTCGTTTAACTTGGGTACGTGTTGGCGGTGAGAAACTTGGGGAAAATGGTTCAAAGGATTAACTGTTCTCGCTTTTCAGAAACCAATTCGTGGTCGCTGATTCGCACCACCGGAGAAGTCCCGTATCCTCGGTAAGACTGCCGTGTGTACAATTCCCAAGCGAGTTAAGAGAGGGACTGACAATTCTCTGATCTTGTTTGCTCGTCTGCTACTAGCGAGGGCGCTTCGATGATTGTGTACAAGCAGAACTGCCTGTTGTTCGGAGGATATGACCACGACTTGGGCTACCTCAACGACGTCCACGTCTTCAACTTTGGTCAGCATTTGATTCTGCAACTCAAAACGTGAAGCATTTTCTCTAACTAGCTATTGGTGCTTGTATTTTACAGAGACCCGCGTTTGGTCAAGCCTGGAGACGAAGGGCACAGCTCCGACAGGTTGCCATCACCCGCTTGTAATCTTGCACAACGATTCCCTGATTGTTTGTGGCGGAAAGACGGACCCGAACCTGTATGAGCTCGATCTTGGTACGAGGTTTGGCAGAATCACGATGTTCACAAAACGTTGGCTGACTTGACACTGTTTGCTGGCAGAATCCAACACGTGGGAAACTGTGGCTTACGCTGGCGCATCCCCCAAGAGCAGCGCACCTGCTGGATGCGTTCATGAAGACAACTTGGTCGTCTTGAGCGGGCAAAATGACGTGGTCAGCTTTAAGCAGATCCACTTGCCAGAGAAGGAGACCAAATCCAAGACCCAGGAGGACTTGGAGCCTGATGAAGAAGGCTCAGCGATTGCCCACTTGCGCTCACTCGTCAACAACCAGCTGATGAGCGACGTGACTTTTCTGGGTAAGTAGAATTTGCCTGCAAAACGCCCAGAGAGCGCACTTCGATATACTAACTGGACTCACCTCTGCTTGCTTTGAACGTGTAGTCGAAGGTGAACCAGTTTTCGGCCACAAGAGTCTCTGTGTGCGTTGCAACTACTTCAAGGCCATGTTTACCGGAGAGGTAAGTGATGCAAGATTTGAAATAGACAGTCCAGAGAAGGAGTCTTCTGACTAACGATTTGATTAGATGAAGGAAAGCACTGCTCACGAAGTGGAGATTTCAGACGCTAGTCGAGCGACGTTCCTTTCCCTGCTAGAATACGTGTATACCGATCGCCTCGCTGTTGCCGGTGAAGACGTCAAAGAGCTGTTCGTTGCTGCAGACCGGGTACGTGATGATACTCAACGCTCTAAAATTGTTACTCATGAGAAGCACTAATTTGATTATTTTTTGCTCAATAGTACGGCATCGAGAGTCTTAAGCGCCTTTGCGCTCAGAGACTCCTGAAGTCGGTGTGTGTCGATAATGTCTCGAGTATCCTTCAAGCCGCCGACCAGCACAATTCCCCGTCGCTGCGAGACGAATGCTTCGCCTTCACGCTTCGGAACTTCGACACCGTCTCGAAAACGTCGTCGTTCCTGGAAATGGCCCGGACCAACATCGAGTTGGCCCTGCAAATTCTGCAGCAGCGTTAAGCTTCGGTGTATGTAGCGATTTGGTAGGTAGGAGTGTCCTCTTGACGTTGGTATCGAGAATGGGCATGTATAGAGCCGTGTCGTCTAGAAAACCTTGGCGTGTGCACAAAATTTACAGCATTTTTGTCACTATCCAACATAGCAAAATGATATCATGACATTCGCGTGACCACGAACTTCTGACGGAGGTGGCTGGCCACTACACTGAAGTTGGTCAGAGAAGGCCAATGCGTTTAACGGAAAGTCAAGCGACGCGGCTCCGCTCAAGCATCAGGAGACGCTACTTTCGGGTCTGTCAGGGCAAAAAGAAGGCCACAGGTATTAACTGCGACTTCTGAAAGGATCGAGTTCCTCATCTCTATCGACAAAACTACGATGGTAGCCCTACAAAACGAAGACGGCAAAGTACAACAAAGATGGAAAAAAAAAAAAACTGGTGGGGATATCATCGTCTCACCGTTCGAAGCTCCAGTCGTAGAGCTGAATGAAAGAGAACAAGGATCTGATCTTCTCGCAACGATCCAAAAGTATTGACGTGGGTGCGGATAATGCACAGGAAGGAAGTTGGTGTTGTTTCTAAACAATCCGTTTTCCAACCTTTTTTTGCGCCGGAATGTGACATAAGTTATGGAGCTCTCACCGGCATTACTGGAAACCACGAGTCGATGCTTCGGACGAGCCTGACAGTGGTTCTAATTTCTCCCCACGTTCAGTGATGGTGATACTCCCGCCTACATGTACATAGGTACTTTCAAGGCTGAAAAGAGTGCTTTTCGTGATGATGCTATAGAGCTTGCACGAGAAAAGGTATCTTTGGACATTATCTACCCCGTTCGACATTTCAGATTCTGAAGATACTTCGATCACTATGTGCTGACAACGCTGCGAAGAGTTCGCTATCAAGTACAACGACTTGTTTTGTGTTCGAGATGCACTCAGTGGTGGGGAAGATTGTGCAGCAAATCTTTAACTCCTCGGGGATGTTTCAAGCGATAACAAAACGCCTATTTGGAATTCGCATTATATGACGGTTACTGTTGATGCTGCAACTACCAGCAGCATCAATCGTTGTTACTAAAAGTATCGTTGCAACTGGTAGTAATAAATTCAAGTCAAGGGTACGTTACCAAATATTGACAATCCTTACTTTGCCTTTGCCTCGTCAATTTCTGTTGCAATCAACACGTTTCGGAGCATCTGTGGCGGATCTTTTTGAGTCGGTCAATGGCGGCACCACTGATAGTTCGTACCGCGAACTGCAGCTGGTACAGAGTTTCAACCACACTTTCCTCTCCGTCGTTGTGGCGACCCGAGTACTTGTGATTCATCCTGGGTTGGAACTTTTCCGAGCACACCATAGAATCCGTGAACAACCCAACCATCGCTTTCATCGCCATGTGCCGCCCCACGCAAACGCGAGACCCAGCGCCAAACGTCAAATCCACACCGGCAGCAAACGCATCGCCCGCCATCTCGTCCAGCGGAATCAACACGTGCGTATTCGGGGCAATTTTCATCGCAGCATCACCATCGGGGAAGTATCGCTCGACGACTGGAAACGGATGGGCACTGCAGACACATTGCCGAATAACCTCCAGCGTCACGGACTCCGTCGCAGGAGTAAGAGTGGCCCACTCCTTGATCACCACAGCGACGTCAGTCAAATTGATCGCCGGAGAGATCACGAACGGCTGCAAAACAAGCGAATAGTACTCCGGTTCCGCCCATTTGTCCCCGAACAGATCATACAGCCGAGGCGTACGTCGAACCTCCTCCACACACCACTGGATCGTGCGCTGCTTTACGCCACAGTCAGCAAAACCTTTGAGCGCAATCTGCTTCCGCCACTCCCACGTCGCGTGGCAAACCTCCGCGAATTTCGCAGCGTCGAACTCTCGTTCGAAGACCCACTCGTAGAAACACGCGACTGAAAGCTCGTTCAGCTTCAGAGCGTCGACCACCTGCTCACTCTTGAGCATTTCTCGTCCACGGGTCTCGAAGATGGTCGTGAGCTGAGAGATCGGCAGCAGCACTTGCGTCAGCTTCGTGAACTGCGTCTTCATCCGACACCACTGCTCGCCGTTGACCGATTCAAGCGAAACAACCGGACTCCAGGCCGGCAGCGCCAGCTTGGCCTCGATCAGGTCGCCCTTGTCTGCTGTCGACTTGAGAACGTTTAGCGCCAGGTGCGGGTCGGTCACCCACTTGACCTTGACACCTTGGCACAAGGCGAGTAGGTGCAGCAGCAAGGCTCGCAAGGCCTGGGACCGAATGCCAATGGTCATGGACATTGTGACGTACGAGACGACCACGAAGACCGCAGAGATCGCGCCTAGCAGCAGCAACGTCATGGTTGGATGATCTCGCACCCACGACGTGACGAACGTCCTCGAACAGAGAAAAAGCGATTGTCCAACCCAGTGTTTTGTGATGCACTAATTATAGTCGTTATTATTTAGCGGACTATAAAGAATCGACAAAAACAATTCGCGGATTGGCTGGCTGGATTTAACATCGCCTTGACCACCAGTACCAAGCGAGTCACCATGGCGGATGTGCAGCCTCTCTCCTCGGCCTCCGAGGCCACCTCCGTGTCTACAACCACTTCCACCCGCGTTGCCAGAGGCCTTTCCCACCCTCCTGCACTTGCTAGGTCTCCACGCGCTCTACCGCCCACGCCAGCAGTGGATATCGAGTCCATCGAGGTGCCCAAGCCGGACGTGAACGATCCCGCGACCTACAAGCGCAGCCAGGACCCCAACTGGAAGAACACGGGGCTGGACGACATCTACTCGATGTGGGACAAGCTGGTGCCCGTGGACGAGCTGCCCAAATATGAGGAAATGGGCCTCTTTTTGGTCGAGCACGACCCCCAAACGGCTCGTGAACTCGAAAAGGTTTTCGTGCTGCTGCGCCGCAAATTCAAGTGTCTGCCCAAAAAGTCCCAGATGAAGTTCGTGCTGGGACTACTGGTGCAAAAGGGTGAGGCTCCTAGGGGCCTCGCACTCGAGAAATTGCTGATCAAGAAGGCCCAGAAGAGTCAGTCGGGCGTCCTGGTCGTCACGGTGCTGACCAGTCCGTACCCGACCGTGAACGGCAAGAAGCAGAGGTTTAGCTGTCAGTGGAACTGCTACTACTGTCCCAATGAGCCAGACCAGCCCAGGAGCTACTTGCACGATGAGCCGAGTGTGCTGCGAGCAAATCGGAATGACTTTGACCCGGTCCTGCAGTTTTGTGACCGCTGTGTGACGCTGGCGATGAACGGACATCCGGTTGATAAGATTGAGCTGCTGGTGCTGGGGGGAACGTGGGCGTCGTATCCTGTGGAGTACCAGGAGATTTTCATCCGCGACTTGTTCTACGCGGCGAACACGTTCTTTGAGAGAGAGAAGCGTGAACGGCGCAGTTTGGACGAGGAGAAGCTGAAGAATGAGACGGCGGCGGTGAAAATTATCGGTATCACGCTGGA
Source organism: Phytophthora pluvialis (assembly GCA_001314425.1). NCBI lineage: Eukaryota > Oomycota > Peronosporomycetes > Peronosporales > Peronosporaceae > Phytophthora > Phytophthora pluvialis. The sequence continues at coordinate 59,393 of LGTU01000061.1, read as the reverse complement.
GACGCGGCCGGATTGCATCACGCCGGAAGAACTGCGCCGGTTCCGTAAATATGGATGCACGCGTGTGCAGTTGGGCATCCAGCACACGGACGATGCGATCTTGAAGAAGATCAACCGCGGACACACGTTGGCTGAGGCGGTGCAGGCGATGAAGCTGCTGCGTGACTGTTGCTACAAGACCGACATTCACCTGATGCCGAACCTGCCCGGCAGTGACCCGGAGAAGGATCGCGCCATGTTTGAGTACGTGCTGCACTCGCCGGACTTGCAAGCCGACCAGTGGAAGATCTACCCGTGTGAGATCACCCCGTGGACTGTGATCAAGAAGTGGTACGAGGAAGGCAGCTATGTGCCGTACGGTGATGACAAGCTGATTGAGCTCCTGATGGACGTGAAGGCTGAGGTGCACCCGTGGATTCGTCTTAACCGTGTGATCCGCGATATCCCGAGCCAGTACATCCTGGGAGGCATGGATGAGCCGAATCTGCGTCAGGTGATCGGCCACAAGATGATTGAGCGAGGCACGCCGTGCAAATGCATCCGTTGCCGCGAGGTGAAGACTGACGATGCTGCTATCGCCTCGGCGGAGTGCGTAATTCGCGAATACGAGGCCAATGAGGGCGATGAGTACTTCATTAGCTTCGAGACTCCGGACCGCTCCAAGATTTGTGGGTTTGCCCGACTGCGTCTCTCGCAGACATCTGGTGGTGGTGTGTTCCCGGAGCTCGAGGGTGCAGCGTTGATCCGAGAGCTGCACGTTTACGGTCAGCTTGTGGCCGCAATTAGCAAGTCGAAGAAGAAAGCAGCTACTGCCTCTGCGAACGATTCAGAAGGCTCGCATGCGCAGCACACGGGCCTCGGTACGCAGCTGATGATGAAGGCGGAGGAAATTGCTCGCGCCCACGGATACAAGAAGGTAGCTGTGATCGCTGGTGTGGGTGTGCGTAATTTTTACAGGCGGTTGGGCTTCGAAGTCGAAGGGGAGGGCGAGCTGATGATCAAGCATTTGGATGAACCGCTAGCGTCAAGTGTTTGGTCGAAGGTGAACTCGTTCGTTTCCGAAAGTCTTGGCCAGGATTTGTCGACCAGCCAGCTGCGAACGGCTGCTATCACTGGCGCTGTAATTGTTAGTGCAGTGACTGCAGCAGTGATCCGGAGAAGGTAAAGTTTGTCGGCAAATTTGGTCTACGTCAGGGCAGACCTGAGCACTCAGCTCGGCACAGAAGGAATACAGCACATTGATATACACGTAACGCACTTTCACTGCAGCATGCGATGCAAACTGCTCAATAGAACAGTTCAGAAACGAGCATTGTTCTCCACAACCCTGCTCAAAACACTTGCCTTTGCTCTTATGGTACTTCGTGCAATTTGGAAATGAGCATCGACAAATTCCGCCGCGTATAGCACACATTCTTCTGCTGAAACTCAGTGCAGTCTGGTTCCGAACATCGTCTACTGCCTTCCCCTTGCATTCTTTGACGCATCCGGCATGGGAACATATCCTTCCCCCACCATGCAATACCACACAAAACTATTCCTCTTGGCACGCTTTTCGCACCCAGGGCGCGTTCAGCAACGCTTGCCCGTAGACGGTTTCCTCCACCTTCTGGGCGAGACACTCGCAACTTCTTGGAGAGTCACTGCTCCGTTGAACTTCCTCAGAGGCGACTGCAATCACAATACCTGAGGAAGCTACAACGAGTTCACATCGGCACCAAACACGAACGAATTTTTTTTTCCAATTGTCCATCTTGAGCTTCTCTGCCTGGGAAAACTGTAGCACTCATTAACCGGCGGATGTTGCAAAGATTTGTTAACTTACAGAAAGCCCTGCAAGTAGAGAAGCTAATGAGCAGTCATGCAAGCATAAAAAATGACGATTACTTGTTCTGCCTTGCGATGACAGCATGAATCATTGCAATCGAGCATCCAACAGAAACTTCCACCCGACTAAGCGATGTGGACAAGACTCGAGACTTCCTGTACGATCTTCACCATCATCTCGGGATTGCTTGTTGCCATCTCGCGAAAAGATTTCGTTTTCGAGACAAATTCGAAATTCCGAAGCATGAAGGAGAAGCACTTCTCGCGTAGCAAGGGGCCGTCGTGTTGGAGAGCAGCGTTCATAATGCCTGCTACGTTGTCAACAGACAGCGAGTCCATGAGCTTTTTCGAGCATTTCCGCTTGAGACTTTCAATTCCACACTGCAGGGAGAATGCCAACAGAAAAAAATATCAGTGTTGTTGGAAGACCCACTTATATACATCAGTAGCAAATACGTACGCGGTCAGCGGCGACATACAACTCCTTCACATCATTTCTCGAGACGTTCACGCGGTCTGTGTACACGAATTCGAGCAGCACCAAGAACGCCCTACGACTTACGTCAGATATCTCCACACGCCCAGCACTGCCTTTGGAACTCTAACATGTACCACATCATTAGGAGCAGTCCATCGCTGCGCTGCTAGATTTTACAATTGCGCTGTCTTACCTCTCCAGAAAGCAAGGTGCTGAAGTAGTTGCTGCGTACGCAGATGCACTTGTGGGCGAAAATCATCGTTCCCTCAACTAAAAAAGCAGTGCAACATAAAATTGTAAGTACCATGAGGACACTTGCGGTGGATGGAGTTGAATTCACCGATGAAAGTCACGTCGCTCATCAGTTTATTGTTGACCAACAAGCGCAAGTGGGCGGTCATTGCCCCCTCCCCTTCCAGCACCATATCGTTCTGGTCATCAATCTTCGCCTCTTCCGACACTTGGGCCGTTAATTCGTCGTGAATATTCACCCCCACCCTTTTCTGACCATGGAGCGGAACTTCTCCCCGAGTTTCCGTAGCTGCTCGTTCTTCCCGTGCAGTACCCGACGTGAAATAATTATGTTGACTGTCACGCGCTGCAGCTGGAACATTTGCTGCCACCTCAGGAGTACCAGCAGCTGAAGTATTATCTATCGGTGTCACTGTCATCGCTCTCTCTCTCAAAACTATTGTCAAGGAAGTTCAGGTCGCTCTCAGCTCCAGCATCAACAGCTCCATCAGCAGCCTCAAGCCCAGCTGGAGAGGGGTCGATCCTCGTACCAGACCTAGTGCATGCAGCACGCTCCTTCGCGACATCTTTTCCAACAACTTTCTGACGTTTACCACTCTGACGGGAATCCGTCGTCCACTTTCTGCTATCCCGCTTAGAACCAGCCTCCTCCTCTTTATTAGAGCTTTGTCTAGCACCATTGGCCTGCCCCGGCATGTTTTCACCCAACCGGTTGGGTTTCCACTCGACTTGTTCGAGTGTAGCAGTAAAGCTCCACCCTTTCTCCTTGACTGCGTGGTTGAACAGCACCGTCTTCACTTCATTGGACTCCCCCATTGTATTTTGGTGGATGGCTATCAAAAGCTCCGTCCGCTTTGGGTAGAAGCCCGTGGCGAGAGACTTCACCGGTCCACATGGGACGACCTCGCGTAGTTCCTTCAGGTGATCCTGGATCTCCGTCAAGGTGAACGCTGGCTCGGGCACTGGCAGGAAGTCGCGTCTCTTATTGAGCTCGTCGGTGAACGTCTGCATCCGCTCTGGTCACGTGCCATGGCGACCGGCAACGCTTAGCAAGAGCTCGCCATGCTCGGCCGTCCAGCGAGGTGATGCCATTTGTTGCACTTGGGACTGAAAGGGAACTTTTCGAAGTGACTCATTTCATTTCGTCACTAGGTATTATAAATTATCTACAGGTTGGTTTGCAGATGATAAAATAATGAAACGAAACACTCCACTGACGGCTGTGAGTGTTATCCTTTAACGCTGATAACTAGCCTCAACTCCGTTGAACAAAGGCGAAGTAAATCGAAGCAGTGCTTACCACCGCCAAGGCTGCCATTACCCCTTTCTTTCTTCGTGGTACATCCAGGTGTGTGAGCAGTTTTTGACCCCACCATGCACTGACCAACTGCCGTACCGCTGTTGTTTCGCGATACAACCACGAGTACATGCATCAGCCCCCCCCCCCCCCCCCCCCCACCGTGCTCGTCGCACTAGTTTTTTTAGCTTGTGCCTGCTTAAAGTACCCTTGCTTAGAGCACAGTTTGCCATCCTCCTCCGGCAAGTGCGCGCTTACGGCAGCTAGATCGAGACGCATTGCCATCACCACCATCGTGTGCAACATGTACGCATTTGCCCTTGGACTAGAGCTTCCACACGACACCGGGATACGAACATTGTGATCGCCCGCAGCTCCACTTGCCGTTCACCTGCGCTGCGCGTCTGAAGCATTCCTCGTTTTTATTTCGCTTAACCATCGCCTCGCTGCTGGGGCGATCTCCCTCGGGAGAGGCTCTCCTTGGACTGTGCCACTGGAGGAAGACCGCATCAAGTATGATTCTATGTCTGAGCCACGTTCCCATCTTGTGTGCACCACGTGATCAGAATGATGGTACCCTAATATCAACTCTCACATCTCTTACACTTACAAACACACAGCTATTCAAAGTGAAGGCTGACTGTATCACGCATCTCTTTCCACAGGGATCCATTTTCCGCTTCTCTTACAAACTCTATGCTGGCGTGAAAACTTTCTATCGGTTACCCGCACACACACCCACAACACGCGCATCATTCGAAAAGGAAAGTGGCGGCCTCGAGCTGCTCCCCAGCGCCATCACCGCGTCCAGCATCGTCCACAGGCGCGTCCACAGCGCGGCACCCATCGCTCCGCCTTCCTCGCAGCCTTCGCGCGCTTCCCGCCGCTGCGGCCTGTACGAGGTCGCGCGTCATGCCAGTGCGGAGAGGCGTCGTGGCCTCCGTCGTGCGCACGCTGAGCTTCCACGTGGCCACGCTCGCCTTCGCCTGCGTGCTCGGGACCTTCTTCGCTGTCTCCGGGTCGCTGCTGCTGCTTGTGGTCGGCTGCCTGCTCGTGGGGTCGTCGCAGTTCGCTCGGAAGCTCACGCGGATCCTCTGGAGGACGGAGATGGCCATCGACGCGCTCGTGGCGGACGAGGACGAGCTGGGGCCAGTGTTAAGGCGGCGCAGATCAAGTGTCAGAGGGCAGAGAGCCGGAGACGACGCGCCGGAGCCGCAACAAGAGCAGCAGGGGCCAGCGTCGGGGGAGGTGACGCTTCCGGTGATGCTGCTGTCGCTGCTGTACTTCCTGGTGTTCAAGTGGATCCTGGACTTGGTCTTCAGTGCAGTGCCGCTGATCATGTGGCTGGTGAGCATCGCTCAAGTGTTGCCGGAGGATGCAGGCTTGTCCGACGTGAGTATCGTGTCGACGGGGACGACAGCTGCGCAGGTGTTCACGGCGTTGGCGTTCGCCCTCTTGGCCCATCAGTTGGGGGTCACGTCCGCTAGGGGGTTGCTGTTTGTGTCGCGGAATGTGGCGGAGGTTCTGTTTTCAAGGAATGAGAGCGAGGAGGGGACAGAGGAGAGGGCAGATCGAGAGCCGTTCCCGACGGACGGTAGGCATGCACAGGAAGAGAGGCATCTTGCCGCCGCCGCGAATAATTATGGCTCGATGGGCGGAAAACACCCGCGCTCACGACAAGGAAGTGCCAGTGAGTCGGCGTCTGTACAGGAGCCGTCGGCCGAGGCTGTCACGCGGAATTTGTATCAAGAAGGTCGACGTGCTAGCGAATCAAATGTATATCGCCCGAGGGGGCCGAGGGATATGAAGCAGCAACCAGCGAGCTTCGATGGACCGTACGTGCCTCCCGGGATGCCGCCTATGCCCCCGATGCCCCCGCCAAGGCCGTTGTCCCATGCAGAACGCGCGTTTCAAAACGATATGCATAGCCACGACCACGAACAAGAGCTCCAGTTGTGCTGCTGCAAGGTTGTCATCAAGTCTGATACCATAGGAAGCGATGAAAGTGGCAGCCAGCGTGGAGGTAGCGAAAGTGGCAATCGCGGTGCTCGCAGGCGTGGTGGCGGCGGTAGGGGGAACAGCACCGGCAGGGGAGGGCTAGGATGGGGTCGTGGCGGAGGCCGAGGCGCTTTACGCTTCGATCAAATGAGGCCAGATATGCGTGGGTCGCCACCATTTCCACCTTTTAACGGTGAATTCCCATCATGGGATGCTGATTGGCGCGAGCGATGGCTCGAACACTGGTCGCATTGGCAAGACTGGCGGTGGCCGAATATAATGGTTCAAAAGAGACGAGGTAGAGGTCGACGAGGAATGCGTCGGCGAAACAGCTTTGATGACGTATATGCTGTCGCTGTCCCAGTTGCGGCAACTCTTTCTGATGCTGAAGACAAAATTCTCAAGAAGGAACCGGCGCACAAAAGTATGTATGAGGCGCTAGACTTAACTCCGTCTGCACCACCTCTCCTTCCCTCCCAGCGTCCACGTGGGGGAAGTTATGATGCACGTTGGGAGCGAGCAACCCTACCAGGCAGTCGTGATGAAGAAGACGGTTATGGTCGTCACCACCATGATACGATGCACAAGAGCTGGTCTGAACCTGTTGGTCGTCGCTCTCTCCGGGGGTATTGGCAGAGCGGTGAAGCGATAGATGCCTTTGACTCGGATGATGACGATAGTGACGACGTTCATGGCGGGGCTCAACAGGCGAACAAGAGGGACAAGGCTGATGATATGCGTGGCCTGTTACAGGACCACCCTAACGTGCATCGACGCTTAAGTGAACTGGAGGATTCATACCATCCAGATGGTTCATTTAGCGCTACTCGACGGGGTGAACGAGAAGTGGCCGGCGAAGCTGACTGGAATTCCGACGACTTGGAAGATTTGACAATGCCGAAGGCTGGTAAATTCCGCCAAAAGCATGCTGAGTGGAAGCAGAAGCGCTACGAAAGGAAGATGCACAAATATGAATTGAAGCTTCGCTCAACACGAGAAAAAAGTGGTAAACGTCGTGAGGAAGATGGTGATCGCCAGGAAAGGTATATTGACGCAAGAGAACGCGATCGGTATGCAAGAGAAATTGAGCTCGCGGCTAATGATGCTTTTCGCGCACCGGGGACTAAGCAAGACACAGGTCAAATGCGATTGCCGTCGTCAGGAGATGCAAAAGCAAGTGCCCCTCGTCACACAACGCCAGCAACACCTCCCATTCCAGCTGCTTATCCACTACCTCCTACCCCATCAGGACCTCCAGCGCCACCTGCTGCATCAGCTCGCACAAGACGCGCGCCACTTCCAAGCACTGGTGGGGATCCTAGGAAGCGAGCGCTGTCCTCTCGCGTTCGAGGCCGACCAAGTATTCTGTCAGACCACCAAGTACACTCCACCAGCGATGTTTCTGAACAACCAGACAGGGTGGAGCATGATGAGCGAGAAGATAAGCGGTTGGTGAGTATCGCACAGGTTTCTCAGGCTGGATCCGCGCACGATATCAGCGACCGTGAGATTCTTGAGACCCTAGGCCGTTACGGAAACATTGCGCGTTCCTACGAAGATGACGACGTTACAAATATGCGAGCATATGCGCCGCTCAGTTATACGGAAAGCCCTCCCCAGTACATCACTGCATTGGACCCAAGTCCAATCTACCGCGGTCCGTCGGAGCAACCAGATTACGATAACTTTTCGCCGATGAACTCACCCAGGAGCAGTGGAGCAGGGCGTGACTCTTTTGGGGATGGTCAATACGACTTGCTGTCTCCGACGAACAGCATCCACGATGCGGAATTTCCAACTGACAAGTTCCAACAGGTATACCGTTCTATCCAAATGGCCGCTGTACCGGAGCCTCGCCGCTCTGCATCAACAGTAGCGGCGGAGGAAGGTGGCTTGGACGTGGTGTCAGAGTTCAAAGGAGTACCTGGGCGTCGGGATCGCGTGAACTTCAGTGCTTTTGCCCCACCGAGCGTGTGCCCGTCGCCGAAGCCGTTCCAGTTCACAGTCTGGGCGTTTCTTCTGAATCAGCGATCCGAGATGCAAGAGGTAGCCAAGAGCGACCACCCTGAGTCCCGTAAACTCTCGCTTGAAACCAAACTGAATGTTCGTCGTGGTGCTCTTGTGCACGTGACACTTGAAGTGCCTAATGGTTTTGAAGTGCTAAATGATGCGACACAAGGTTTTACATGGGAAGGAGAGATCTCAAGCGTAGACTACGACGTGGTATGCACGGAAGGCGCCGCTTTTGGGCGTGTATTGTTCAAGGCTCGCATTACGGTCGGTTCTTCTGTCGCCGTGCTGAATTCGTTTGTGCTGGTTGGTTCACGTGTGATGGATCCTAGCGAATTGGAAGCCGACCTACTGGAGGGCTGGATGGATGTGATGGAACAGACCTACCGTGAGATTCCGTTCCGGTCGCTGGAGATGAAGGAGCTTGTAGGACAAGGTTACTTTGGCGACGCGTACCGCGCATCGCTGGATGGCCACGATGTGGTGGTGAAAACCATTCGAGCTAGCGAGTTTGGTGAAACAACGTCCCAGATTGTGCGTGAGTTCCAGCACGAGGCCGCGATGCTGAATATGTTTGGTCATCACCCGTGTATCGTGCCCTTTGTGGGTGCAGCGACAGACACGAAGTTCCCGCTGGCTCTAGTGACCAAGTATCTTCCATATGGTAGTCTGGAAGACAACTTGCGAGGCACTTCTTCATTATCTGTTGATGAACGCACTGGAATGCTTAAGGACGCTGCTGCTGGATTGCTCAATATTCACGAAGGTGGTTTTATCCATCGCGATCTCGCTGCTCGCAACTGTCTTGTGGACCAAGGCAACCATGTGCGCATCTGTGACTTTGGTCTCTGTCGCCGCGTGCGATCCGAGACGGCTGGGATGCTTATGAAGGATGCAGTGGGACCTGTCAAGTACATGGCGCCGGAGTCATTGCAACCGCCGCACGCGTTCTCGTTCGATTCGGATGTCTATATGTTCGGCGTGTTGATGTGGGAAACGTACACGAGTTCGCAACCGTTTGCGTCGCTAACTCCAGTCGAGGCCATGATGCACGTCCTACGCGGCGAACGACTTCCCATCCCGAAGGAGCTCCCAGCATCTCTCCAGACGCTGATGCAGAACTGCTTCCATGACTCGCCCGCCGAACGTCCGTCCATGCAGGAAGTGCTTACTGCGTTAGACGACTCGTTGGTCTCGAGCCAACGTGCATCAGCAGCGATCGCTGCTAGAACCGCTGTTGCTACAGCCACCGCCGCTGCTGCCACCTCCACGGCGATGGCCAAGTCTGTCGCTTCGCGGACAAATCTGCGCAAGAAGCAAGATCGATCCATTTGGGTATAACGAGAGTTAGCAAGCCCTCAATGTTAGTTTCACAATGCTGTGTAATAGTGGACAAACGATTATTGTCTTGGGATCTCTACATGAAAGTCGCTCTCTAACCAAAGAGCAAAAGATTCGTCGCGTTGCGAGGTCATGGCGAACTGCGGTAATATTTGAGGATCATCACTTAGTATCAGCAGAGCCCAAACGCATCGTACTGCAAGAAGAAACCAGTACCGAGACTGCTTCAACGGAGAATGTGTTTGTCTTCAACAACTGACAGAGTTGGTTTCATCTGGAATTGTTATGCCACGCACTTCCGATTTGAGCATAGCACTTCCGACGTCGTAGAATACTGGGAAAAACACAGCGTATTATATCGACGTGTATTCCGATGTTTTATCGCTCAAAGATGCAACGCGAACTGCAGCACGATCAATTGATCGCACGTGAATGCCAGGTGGTGATACCCGCTCGCCTCTTGCCTTGCTCGGCTCGACAGCATCGACTTTTCTCACCAGCATAAATAATGGTCTGGGGCAGGCGAGAGAGCACCACATCACCTGGATAACTTACGAACTTGGGTAGAGAGCGGAGTGGGTGAAGGGGCGCGAGCAACCTAAACCCTGCAGCACATGAGAGTGGATCCAGTCAGTCCAGTTCGTGCACCAGGTCCTCCGCCTTGCGGCCCTGCAGCACCGTGAGACCCTCGGCCACCTGGAAGTACACGTGCACATGAAAGATATCGATGGACCTCTCCGGGTTGTCATCATAGTTCCACCGCTCCACGTGTGGGGCGTTGGCGTCGATCCAGTTCTCCACGTACTGCTTCACCTGTTCGTGGTCCAGGTCCTTGACATGCCACAGCGTCCAGTGCTCGATGCCTGCAGGAGTGTTATAGGGAAACATATTGGGCTCGAGGAACGCAGTCCTACCCTTCAGAGTCGTAGCAAAGATGTGTTCCTCAGCAGACCCGTAGTTCTCCGCGATCTCGTCAAGGTGGTCCCACTTGCGCTCCTTGCACTCGTCGGTGCGGCTCCAGTACTCGATGTAGAGCGTGCGACGGCTGGGGCGGTCGCTGCTACATACAACACCAGCAGCGATATCCACACATCCAGGAGCACAGCCATCATCAGCACAGCCATCACGAGGGACGGGGGACTCCTCCTCGCTCTCAATGTCAGTAGGCAGGTAGTCACTGTCTGCTTCAGCGGGAGTCAGCTTCTCCTCCTCCCTCTTGGTCTTCTTGGTCACTTGGTGCTGTCTCCCATCAGCCTCTTCGTCGGCTTTGCGCTTGAGCGACTGGGAGCTGCTCACAGGATGCGCAAGAGCCTCATTAATATCAACGGAACCCGATGCCGGGCGCAGGGCACGCATACCGTCCTTGGCATGAGCCCGTTCAACTTCGTCACCTAAATGCGTGTTCGCCTGTAAAAAAAAAAAATACCCAATTTTAGAAACGACCATCACTCTCAAAAGACCCATAAAACCCATTTAGGGGAGTCGCACCTTGTCGCTGGCTGGCGTCGCCTTGTCCGTCGTGCTGCGGCTGAAATCCACGTCCGAGATGGATGACGGCGAGTTGCAGAACGTGCGTGGCGAGTCCACGCGCTTCTCGGGCTGGGCCGAAGCATCAGCGGTGGCTGCTGGGGGGCACGTCATCTTCTCTGTGTTGGGGTTGTTTCTAAGCTTGCTTAGAGTGCACAGACACCTGCCTTTGGTCGATATGTGTGTGCGTGTGTGCGTGTGCTGCGTGTGCTGGTAGCTGCGGGGTCTGCTCCTGATGCTGGGCCTCTCACGCTGAGCGAGCCTTGCGTCTCTCCTTCCGTTTTTAATACTGAGCGGGGAGAAATACAGCAGGCCACTCGCGCAGAAAGGATTTGTATCGGCCCGATTTACTTGACAAGAGTATGGACATCGAGATGTCGCCCCTCCGTGGGATAGCTCCTCCGCAGGTGTACAGTTTTCAGAAACCGGTATCATGTCGCTTGAAGGTACTGATTCGTTCGTGCAACATTCCATCGAGCGCAATAGCGCTTTTGAGTGGTGCGGACACTCGCCGCCATACAAAACTCTTTGGCGTCAAGCGAGCAATTGATCAAACATGGGCAAGCGCGCGCCCACCGCGCCCGTGTCCGAGGCGGAGAAGCTGCTGGCCGAGGAGGTTTTCCAGACCAAACCGCAGACGAAGAAGAACAAGCGCAAGCACGTGGGCAAGAACAAGGGTCACGAGGACAGGGCGCTCCAGCTCAAGGCGGCCTGGGTGGACGATGACGACGAGGACGTGGAGGTGAACCTGGAGGAGCAGCCGCAGCTGCGCAAGCTGCGCAAGACCGAGGAGGATACGGTCGTGGACGGCAAGGAGCTCAACCGCCGGCTCAAGACCCTGTGCGTGCACTTTTGGCTGCGATTTTTTAATGCAGGACGTGTGCTCATCATTGTTATTATTATTATTATTATTACTTGTTTATTGCAGCTACCAGTCCACACACGGCGCCGTGTCGTGGGCCGACCCGGAGAACTTCCTGGGCGAGCGCCAGGTGGACTCGGACGACAGCGACGATGAGGAGGAGGCCGAACTCATCCGCAGCACCGGCAAGATGATGGAGGACTCGGGCGAGCTCCTGCCCCAGGGATCGCTGGAGGTCGTCCGCATGAAGGACGCCAACCAGCACGCGCCGTCCAGTGCCGTGATCCAGTCGGTGCAGTTCCACCCGAACGGACAGCTCATGCTCACGGCGGGTCTGGACAAGACGTTGCATCTCTTCCAGGTGGACGGCAGCAACAACGCCAATGTCGAGAACGTGTTTGTGCAGGATCTGCCCATATTGGACGCAAAGTTTACGCTTGGCGGAGACCGTGCGGTGCTGACCGGTCCCCGTCAGTACTTCTTCTCGTACGACATTGAGGCCGGCAAGATCACCAAGATCCCGGGCCTCTACGGACGGAAGGAGAGGAAGCGCGAAAAGTTCGTGGTCTCGGACAACGGCGAGACGATTGTGTTCCTGGGCAGCAATGGCTACATGGATGTCGTGTCTGCGAAGTCGTACGAGTCGATTGGCACCCTCAAGATGAATGGCAATGTCAACTCGGCGGTGTTCTGCGAGAACGACCGCTACTTGATCAGCACAGGCTCGGACGGACAGGTTTACAAGTGGGACATGCGCACCCGGCGGTGTGTGTTCGTTCACGACGATGAAGGCAGTCTAGGCAACCACGCTCTGGCCGCCAGCGGTAAATACTACGCCACAGGTTCGAAGAGCGGTGTGGTCAACATCTACGACAACGCCGGTCTGACCGCCAAGCCCAAGCCGCGCAAGGCGCTGATGCACCTTACCACTCAGGCCGACCACCTCAAGTTCAACGCGAATTCGGAGATCCTGGCGATGGCTTCTACTGACGCCAAGGACTCGCTGAAGATGGTGCACATGCCGTCCCTTACTGTTTTCGCCAACTGGCCAACGGCACACACGCCGCTGCACTACGTGTCGGCGATGGACTTCAGTCCCAACAGTGGCTACTTCGCGGTGGGTAATGCCCGCGGACGTGTGCTGTTGTACCGACTGACCCACTACAAGTCCACATAGAGAGGGAACTCAGTCAAACACAAGCGCACCGCGGTTCTCCAAATTGTTCTGAGGTTGCTGTTGGGGCGTTTTTAGGACAGAGGCTTGCTATATAATAGAGATCGACTGCTCGTTGCATACTTCCTTATGCTCTTCTCATTTGTCCAGATCCTTGGGGCGGGTGATTGTACGTCAGGTTAAGCTTCTTGGCCGTAGTAATGAGCGAGTCTAGCGCTTTGTCAACTCCTAGTTCGGATCCATCTGCTTGCGTGTTAAAGTAGGCCAGCGTTAGGCAAGCCAGTTTGAAAGGAGCTTGATGCAGGTGTAGATGTACTACGTACATGGTCGTCTGTCCCACGTGGTCGAGACTTGGTGACTCAGCTCCGTGAGAGCGTCATCTACACCTCGCGAACCTTCAGTGAAACACGTCAAACGTCAGATGCAAGATTTCCAGTAATCCGAAGCAGGCAGCGTCTACCATTGTGCTTTGAAATTCCGCTCTTATTACTGATTCGGAGGCGAGTTGGTGAAGCTGGCGAGTCTTTTCGTGACGGTAGCGGACGCCGGGGACGTTGACGTTGCTGTAAGCATTGAAGTAAGTAAGAAAAGGCTCGTGAAACTGCATGCATCAACATTTTTGACTTACCAAGTAAGCTTGAGTTGGTTGTTGAGAGTGTGCAGGGTAGATCTCGGAGTCATCGTGCGATGTCAACGGATGTTCAAGCTGGTAACGAAGAGCATTGACCGCCATTTGTGTGTTCATTACTGGAAGGTCCTGTGATTCAAGAACCGTCAAGAGGTGATTTTGTCAGTAAAGATCTTGGATACCGTGCAAAGGAGAACTTTTACGTACTCTCGAGTCTGCTGCTAGAGACCGCGTGATCATGCAAGCTGGAACAGCCGGAAGCTATTCAAGTTCATTAGCAAACCAGTCGCACACACACGTAGTGGAAAATCTCACCTCATTTGACGATCCAGCGCCCGTCAGAACATCTTCAATGCCCACACCCGTCAGGAACGTCGAGTCATTCGGGTTATATTTCAGCTCTGCAATAAACGTGAGAACGGATCAGAAAGGTTAGAGCTGTCAAGAATGATGCAAGGTCTTCGACTTGATGATACGTACGCCTTCTCATAGGCGTTGCTGGCGTATCGGACTGAGCCACCGCCAACACAAACAAGTGGAATTGGTGTAAGCTCGATATCAGCCCAATGATACCAGCCAAACGAGGTTACGTACCTGTCGCTTTGAGAGTAGTTCTCTGTCGGTGATGGTGTCTGGATTGGGTGCCTGTAAAAACTCGGTCGCTCGAGTGCGAAACGGGGATTGGAGCACCACCTCGTTCGGAATCATTTTGTAAATCTCGACGTGCTCGTAACAGGTCATTGTGGTAAGCTTTTTCTTCTTTGTCGCGGGGTATGCGACCATAATGGCCATCGCAATTTGGTCTGCTGTTCTTTCATTCAAGATGGCTGTCAGACTCGGTACGGGATCGTAAGCCAGCTTGGTGGGGTCGTACGAGGTCACAGCAGCATGTGCTAGAGGATTGCCGTACAAAATCAGCTTCCGCAAGCTACGAAGCTCACTCGTGTGAACAACAGCCTCTTCGTCAGTAATCATATTGTGTGCGAGATTGAGATAGATGAGATTGTAGAACCCAGCTCCGCGTTTTTCCTCTAACGTCAACGCAGACTGTTGTAGGCAAGAGTACAAAGTCAGACACCAGCCTATGGCTTGTCAGACGCGTGAGCAACGTACCTCAGGAAATCCAGTGATCTTGTTGTAGCTTAGATTCAAGTTCCGCAGGCGAGGCATGATGGTGAGGAAGGAAAATACTTCCTGCCCGGATATCTTGTTGCTTTCCAGCGACAGCGTCTCCAGGCGAGAAAAACGATCCATAATTGGCGGCAATGATCGAATGCGGTTGCTCCCCAGGTAAAGCTCACGGATACGTAGCAGACCTGACAGCTCCTCTAGATCTTTCGATCCAAGACAGTTGAAGGACAAGTTCAGCACCTACCACAGGCAAAGATTAGACACCTACAGCAAGCCAAACTATCAGCGAACGACATCATTTTTATCTACCTCAAGGTTCTGGAAACCGTTGCTACGAGTGACTTCCTCCAGCGCGTTGCACTGGAAATCCAACTCGATCAGCGCTGGCAGACATCCAAACGGTTCTAAAGGCGCCTGTACAAAATGTCCGTATGATGATTAGTTTCGTACATTCGAGCTGAGCAAGTCTCTCAAAAGTTTCATCGGGCACGCGAACCTCGTTGTCGCTCATGTCTAAGCGTGTCAAGTTAGTAAAAAAGAGCAGGTCCTCAGCCACGACGTCCATGATATGCATATCGCTCAGGACTGCCTGGACGACTTCGTCGGGAAACTCCACTGCATGGTACATACAAACCAAACGTATTACGCAACTCGCGATCAGCACTGGCAAAAAAAATCGTAAGAGACGACAAAGCAGCTTAGCGAGCACCCCGCAACCAACCTCGACACAAGTCCAAGAGCAGGAAGCCGTCCAGTGTTCGTGGCGAATCATTAGACATTGCACGCTTTCTAGTCGAGCTCCGAGAATGCTGATTGCTGCTACCACTCATTGCGGACGGAGATGTCGATTCGGCGGGTGACGGAACGTTGCCTCTTGCAACAGTTTGTCCTAATTGTACCAGCGTCGCGTTTGCTGCTGGTTTTTTCAAAGCCTTGTCGATCTTCCGACGTCCGGCGCTGTTGGCAACTGGAACAGGGGGCCGAGTGTCACCGGTCGGTGAAATCATCTCACTCCGAAAGACCAGCGAGTTCTCGCCGTACAACACAGCGCGTACGTAAGGAGTAACAATGGAGTTGGCGACACCTTGAGGCGGTTTTCGACGTCCATCCTAAAATTACTCGTTAGAAGACAGACGATCACTTGCTCGGATAAAACGCCAGCACCACCTGATCAAACCTTCACAACACACCCCACCTCTGGATTAAAATGAATGCATTCACCCCTTGTCCTTAGTTACACGCAGAAAAAAAAAGAGTTGTGTCGTACAGAGTGATCAGCACCAGCACCAGCCCAAAGCTCCAGCCATTTCCCCTCTGCATCTCGGAAGATGACCACGACTCTCAGCCTACAAGTGCGACAAGAGCACGAAAAAAAAAACTATCTCACTCCCTGACGGCCGACAAGACCGAGACGCAGCTCTTTCTGTGTGTGTAGGTAGGTAGGTAGGTACCTAAGCAAACTTGGAGATGACCCTCCAGATGATCACCACGATGAGGCCCAGGATGATAAGGTACAGGAACACAATCTGCGACGCCATCTTGCACTTGAGTTTCTTCAGGTGCATGCCGGCCTCTGCTGTGTCCTCGCGCGTCTCGTCCACCTGCAAATCAAATAAAACCCAGCAAATTAGCATGGCAACCTCCCTTTACCGTCCTCACGCGGCTACAAAAGTCGCAGGGAACGCACGTTCGTGCGGACGTTGATGAGCTGTTCGCGCTGGTCCGCGAGGTTGACGTTGATGTTCTGCGCCGTGGCCTCGGTCTGCGCGATGATGCCCTGCGCGTCGTTCAGGTGGTCGTCGATGCGGTCCGTGCGCTGCTCGTAGCGCGCCACGTTGTTCTGCGGGGCGGCAGCCTTCTGGCGCTGCTGGCTGCCGTCCATGAGCTTGGAGCGCTCGAGGTTGGCCTTGAGCTTGTCCAGCTGCGACTTGAAGGTGCGCAGCTGCTGGTGCATCCGCCGGCGGTCCTGCGAGTCCCCGGCGCGCGACTCGCTCTCCAGGATGCGCATGTAGCGCTCGGCCTCCGAGATGTTGCCCTGCGCGCGCTCCGACAGGTCCGTGCGCTCGCGCTGGTCGCGCGCCTTGGGGATGGCGCGGATGTCGCCCATGGCGTCGTCGCGGCACTGCTCGAAGTCCTCGCTGTAGCCCATGAAAGCCTCCGTCATGGTCGCTCGCGGTGAGGGAGGAAGGCTAGTTAAGTGGCACGAAGGTCCTTTCTCGCTTGTTGGTGTAAAGGGCCTAGGTGACGCCAGTCCCGATACAAAAAGGAAGTCAGTCAACAACCCAACACAGGAGCGAGCAAGGGATCTGTGACACCACACCAGGCTTACACGAGTTTTTGCCTCTCCCAAGTTGGGCACATGGTACCAAATAGACAGCTGCTTCAGATGTAGCCATGTAGCCACTGAAAAAAAAGAAAAGGATCTTGTTGGTGAACTCTTACGCTACATGTAGTTAAGTTCTAGTCGCTTACATGGCCACCGGGGTGAAGGCTGCATTCACGGGTATCCTGAGCAAGAACTTCGACGATCTCGGCGCAAGCTGCTGCTGCGGCTGAGCGCTTCGCCATGTCCACGACGCAGATGGGGGCTTTGCTTGCAAGTAGCTTCACCGCAGCGACGGTCTTGTTCGTGGCGGCTCTCAGCAACGCTCGACCAATACCACACGCAGGGCTACCGACATCGTTATGCAACCGGTGTGCAATGTCACAATTCGCTTCAAAGCACATGGTACTTGGTTCGTACGCTTCCATCGCCATCTCTAGCATTGGGAACCATTCGGGACGGAGTCCTGCTGTTTCTGCTACATGCCCGATCCAGTCGGGACGGAGCCCTGCTGTTAGCAAAACTTGCAACACACTCGAGTGACCTCTCTCTGCAGCAGCGACCAACGGCCTTAGTGCGGCTCCGAGGCTCACTCCTGTCGACCCGTACGGAAGTCCTAGCTGTATTTGTACTTGATCGTCGAGTGATAGGAGAGCTTTATCCGCGGTAGCAAATGCTCTCATATACTCGAAATCGATGTCGTCCTGCTCGATTTGGAGGATAAACTCGACAACGTCTGCATGCCCGTTTGCTCCAGCCTTGAACAGGGCTTCGCTGACCAGTTCACTGTCTGACATCAGACCTGCAGGCAACGCTCGCATGACGTTCAGGAATCCATTTGTTGCTCCTGTGATGAAAGCCTTCTGCAGCGTTTCTTCATCGCATCTACTGCGAAGGGTCTTCACAACCTCCGCATGGCCGTTGGCCGCGGCAGCCTCCAAAGCATCATCAGGGCGGCATCGATTCAAGCACTTCTTGCACAGCAGCCTGACCACCTTGAGATGGCCATTCCTCGCTGCTCCGGTTAAAGCTCGCGCGGAGCAGCCTTCGTTTCGATTTTCAAGAAGACACAGCACGATGTCAAGTTCCCCCTTCGTCGCCGCGCCATCATCGCGCTGGTTGTCCAAGGTCGCGTTGATCCATAAAGCCGAACGACGCGATCGAGGCGAGTGTACACAGCGCTGTCAATTGTCTCGGGCAACAGGAAACCGTTGATCTTATGATAAATGTGCGGAATTGCCTTCAGGTAAGTGGGGAGCGCTGCACTCACGCATAGCAACGGGGTCTGCATCTTGAGCTGCAACACGAAAAAAAACGAGAGTGAGGCGATTGAGATGCAATGACCACTGACAGGGCACGAAAGTGAAAGTTGTAGACCCATTTGCTTGCATGATAATTTTTTGAAAGTAACTTGGTCATGAAATTGCTATGTGCTTGCTATCAAGTTCGCCACCACCTCAATGCAACTTCCGACTGAGAGCCGCACAACACAATTTGAACATTCAGCTACGCCCTGGCGTCGCACACGAACGAAACCTCATCTGCCCACCGCAGATCCACCGCAGCTGATCGCTTGGTCCAACACGCTTAGTCTAGGCCAAGCACGTTCTCCAGCACGATTACCATGAAGATGGAGAGCGGGTACAAGCACAGCACGATCAGGCCGTCAAGAAGGCGCTGGGTCTTCTTCATGGCGATGTAGCCGATGACAAACTCCACGAACAGGATCGAGAACGTCTCGGCAGAGAACTCCCAGACCAGGCCGCCGCTCTTAAACGACATCAGCGCCGCGAAGATGCCCAGGCAAAACGTGTTGTTCATGCAGGCAGCACCAAGAAGAGCAGCCACCGAGATGGAGATGGTCTTGGACGTCTTCTTCTGCGCGTAGTTGTACGCAGCAATGAGCTCACTGGCGTTCGAAGCCAGCGGAGCCACCACGAACGACACGTAGAACGCCGGGATGCCCGTGCGCGCGCCAACCTCCGACAGCACATCGACCATCGGATCCGAGAACAGCAGCACGAGAGCCGTGCCCAGGGACATCATGTACGCCGACCGGATCTTGATCTTCTTCTGCTGCTCAGCGATCGAAAGGTGAGCAAGGTCTTCCGGGACTTCCTCCTCCTCCTCGTCCTCCTCACCCTCAGCAGCAGGGATGGCCATCGAGTACTGCTGCTCCACCACCACGCGCTGCATCGAGACCGACGAGCGTCCCTCCACCTCGTTCTCGTACTTGGCCAGCAGGTAGCGGAGAGTGGCCTCCACGAGCTCGTTGAACTCGATGAAGCCGCTCTTGTCCTTGTCAGCGGCCACCATCCACTTCTGAGCCTCTTCGCGCGAGACGCTCTCACCGAGGTCCTTGAAGAACGCCTGCAGCTCGTCAGCGTCCATGCGGTGGTCGCGGTTCTTGTCATAGACGTGGAAGAATGGGCGGATGACGTCGGCCACGCGGTCGAACTGCTCGCGCGTGGCGTTGAGCGGGGTCGTGTTGGTGGGCGACTCCTTCTTGAGGAGGGCCACCTCCTTGGCCAGGATACCGGACAGACTGATCTCTCCGTCGCGAATAGCACCCACACGGACCTCGTCGATGACGTCCTCCTTGACCTCCGACGAGCGCTTCACGTTCCAGTAGAGGTAGAGCACGAAGGAGACCATGGACACGACGAAGGCGACGATAGCGAAAGGCTTCTCCGCCTTAGCCACCTGGGTGTTGTCGGCCTTGGCGTCCTCCGAGGCCGTGCCCGTGTAGAAAAGCGCCGGCACCTGCAGGATCAGGTAGATCATGCCCGTGAAGATCATGGTCCTGGCCGTGGCCGGGATCTCGTCGAAGAGCACGACGCCCGTCTTGGTGAGGTCCCTGTTTCCGGGCGGCATGAGCTTGGCCCAGTGCTGGTCGCCCTTGGGGCGCACGTAGTTGCCGCGGCCGTTCTCGTCGATGTTGACGCGGCCGGCGTAGATGCTGAGCGCCCACGGGATCGTGAGCAGCATGATGGTGGAGCCGGCGAGCGCGCCCACGCCCACGGAGACCTGCTGCTGCGCGTCCGGGCCCATGCCGGAGAAGAGCACGATGGCGCCGTCGGGCACGGCGCCCAGCACGGGCAGCACGACGCTGCCCACGATGCCCGCCATGGACGGCACGAGCAGCAGCAGCTCACTGCCGTCCGAGATGAGGTTGCTCGCGTTGAAGAGCACGAAGCCGTAGACGGCGCCCAGGAAGAGCACCTGGATGAGGCCAGAGCCGTCGTCCGGCAGGTCCTTGGGGTCGATGAAGAAGCCCGTCATGGCTGGCGTTCCCTTGGCTCCTTGCTTGGTGCTGGAGCTTGTCGTGTCAGCGCGCGTTTTGCCAAGTGAGCCAGGATCGCATGGGGGCTCTGTTCAAGCAACCTGTGTTTTGAGCGCGATAGAGTCGCCAAGTGAACCACTCTGAAAGGGCAACGTGGGCTACCCCGTTTTTACCGATTGCTCGAAATCATTTTCGACTAGGGGGCGTATCCTTGAAGTGATAAAGTCCTGGATCTTTGTCGTACTTTGGCATACTTTGGCATTGCCAACTTGGCAATGCCAGCACTTGTTGCACAAGCGCCAACGCACCAGAGCAGCTAGCAGCAGCTAGCTTCATGCACGAAGCTCTCGGCGAAGCAGACGGCGTTGTAGTCGGCAGCAGTGCTGGCAAGGACGACTGGAAGCGAAGCCTTCACTACGGTCTCTGCACTTTTTGCGCGGTCTCGTTGGATTTTTCGCATCCTTCAGCCGGCGCTTGATGGGAAACGCAGGCACAGCCACCGCATTTGTTGGAGCCGACATTGGCGCACGGCGACACTAATATTAACAATGATTCTCGCCACGAAGCGACACAAAAAGTGCTAATTCCTCTGAACGAAGTCGCTCAATTAAATAGCACGTTCTCCAATTGAGCTGAAACTTTACACACATAAAGACAAAGTCATTGAGAAGTAGGAGGCGAAGTTTCACTAGATAAGGTAGGGTATCTCGCTCACAATTTCATCTTCCCCGTCGCTTTTGACCGTCGAGACAGTAGCATACCAGTACTATAGTACAACTACTAAGTAATGTAGTACTATGTACATTGATCCCGCAGCGGCTCGCATTCTATTTAGTACTAAGTAGAATATTTCTGAGCTAAATGGTACTGGCGATTATACTGGAAGTAGAATGATGTAGGATGATGACGACCATGGAACTCCTGGCGCTGAGCATCACACAATATTAACAATCGCAAGGCATCATTATCAGTGCACAAGTTGCCGTCGTATGTTGCTACAAGAAGTCAATTGAACTGACCACTAATCCAACCGTATAAGGCGGAAGCATGCGTGTGGGTAAGCAAAAGCGGCTACGGAAGTTAGCGGATAGGAATCAAAAGTTATGTTGCGGACATATTGTGCCTTTCACCTATTTTGGCGGGCAGGCAGCTAATTATTGCGTAATTAGATCCATAAATAGGTGATCTACCCTGATTTAGCGATATTTATGCCCAAGATTGTGAAATCTTTCCGTACACCTTCGACCAGCATTTGCACGCTCATAGGTGGAGATAGGCCGGAGTAGAGCCCGAATGGCCTGTAGCAAACCGCCAATCGCCCATGTGCTGCTCTAACTCGGGCGAGATTAGCTTATTCGGCTTTAAAGCAGCCTCGCCATCGCCTAGATAATTTCGCCCACGGTCGTGCCACCAGAATTAACCCATAATTAACATGGGAAATAGCTAACTGAGGGAAGTTTTAGGGGTAATAAGTGAATACATTTAAGCCAGAATTATCACTGCAGAATTATTCAAAGGCACAATAACATCAATGTGCTCAATTCAGCTGATATATCAAGGAAATGTTGTTGCCCTCGTCAGCGTACAGCTCTTGCCTGACTTGCAGCAGGAGGCACGCTCGTGCCTAGGAGCTATGGAATCATTACGAACGGTTAACGTACATGTATTAATACAACGTCGCAAAAATTCACCTTCGATATTATAATAAATGCAGGATTCAGCGTTGCAGATGTTTCGATGGGAAGGCCTGCGGCGGCCTTGAAAGTACTGGTGAAACTACTGGAAGTACTAATACATAGTACTATGTAGAGCACATTTTGGTGTTTCAAATATATCCAGCTACAAGTACTACTAAGCATAGTATACTACAATGCCCTACTGGTAGATCGTCAGGATCGCGAGGCGAATTGCAATACGGTGTCGCGGTGTCTTCCTCGACCGAAGATGCACGTCTGTGATGCTATTAAAGTGATGGGCTTTGTGCCGTGGGGCTCCGTGCTTCAGTCTGCGAGTCTGCGAACTGCGCGAGTTTGCAAGCTCCCGAGTCTGCGAGCTCCGCGGTCGCGGTGATCATAATGCAGTTACGGTAGGTATTATAATAATAACGCAGCTCAAGACCCGTGGTCGCTTGGCTGGCTGAGAACCTTGGAGCTTGCGCAGACGAACCTTGGCGCTAGCGCCGGCTAGCATCGGTAGTGTAGGGGGCGAGTCTTAGCTTTGCGTTAGCAACAGTGAGGACAGCCCCTCTCCAACAATCAATTGGTGGATCTCTAGTATCATCATGACAGTCGTAAGTGCTTGATAGCGAACATCATTTTAAACTCCCAGTGGTAAAGCGGAATTACTGTGTACATATGCCACACTTTCCTCTTTGGTCAAATTGCGTCCAGTGCTTCCACCTCTTTGACATAGCCAATCGTCGTTCAAACTTCCCCTATCCTATATCACTAAAAAGGTGGAGCGAAGCCAAGATGCACTGCCGCCTCATCTTCACAGCCCGAACTTCATACAGCCACTCTCCTTATGCTGATCTCCACAACCCACACTGCAGTATCTTGATCCACAACGTCGACAATTGTAGTTGGCATAGAACCCACACGCGCAGCAGAACCTCCGCGCTGGATGTGTCGGAGGCCCTGCCGCTGCCGCCAAGTAATTCGGTCCCAATGCGTTCTCCCCATTGCCCAGTTCCTCAAACACCAACTGGGCCAGACTCTTGACCTTCCACTTTTTCTTGCTTGACACGGCAATTTTCCTCTTCTTCCTGGTAGGTTCTCTGCCAGCTGAAGTCGCAACCGTTCCTCCTTCCTCCTCATCCACGTAAGCTTCGTCGCCATCTTGTGTTCCGTCGCCATCGGTCGCGTCTTCACCGAAATTATCGGCTTCCAGTGCGTCCAGCCGAGCGTTGCGCACTTCGTTGCGGGTGTCATCGTCCACACGTCTCATAGCCGCGCTCAGCTTGTGTGTTCGCCCTGTATTTCCCATGCGAAATGCATTTATCAATGACAATTATCAAGATGCTTGGCATCTATTGCGGGGGCTCTAGTGAACGCTAGAAGCCCGGAGCGGCGAGAAAAAGAGCAGCATTGTACCCGAGAGACGCTTCTTCGCGGCGGTGTGTCGGCCACCGGCCGCGGAGGCCCGCACCGTCGTCGCCAGGATGGTCTCATTCCACCGCTTTTTGCCGTCGTACGCTTTGCCCATTTTCACTTTGTGGCAAAACGTTTTTGTTGTTGTAAATTCACATGGCATACAAAAATCAAGCTAAATTGTCATCAATATGTTTTGTTCTATTGGACTCAACACTCACTTCACTACCATCTAACCAACGTCCGCTTCAGCGTTGGCGTTGGTACTTTTTTTCCATCTTCTCTTCGCAAATTCCACACGTTTGCCACTTTTTGTCATCTCACTTCACGACGAGATGGAGATAGCGCCGCCCATAGGCCGTTGCTCGTCAACTGTGCTCGATCGACCAGTTGCAACCGAAGACATGGACCCTCGGCCGATACTCTCGGTCTTGAATTCAGACTCGTCCACCAGACTGTCCAGTCCGTGCGTGCTGTTCTCCAGGTCACTCGAAAGCTTGTCAAAGAACGAGAACGAGCTCTTCCGGAAGTGCATCGACTTGCCACTTCGGTTGCTGGTGTGGTCACCGAACCGAGACGAGTCGCTAGAACTCTCGCTCATGCGAGCAGGACTGCGGGGAATGCTGCCAGCGATACTGCTCGCGTCGCTTGCCTTCCGGTGCATGTACTGTAGAACGTTCGCTCGCTCCCGTATCGCTTGAGAACAGTCGCGCTTGGGGTTGCGTGGACGCTTTTGCTGAGCGTAGGTGTCGTCCACGGGAACTGACACGATTCGGCGTATCTGAGGTTGAGCACATGCACTAGGCGCTTCAACTGCAAAGTCCACCGAGCTCGATCGGCAGTGAACCGGCGAGTAGAGCAACTCATGCGCCAGTGGCTTCTCCAGTTGTGCTAACGTAGGGCTCTGTCCTTGCTCTTCTTGCTTCACGTTCTTCTCGTCGACAGAGGGGTTTGAGCTCGTTTCATATTGGATTTCTTCTTGCGGGTCCAGAGTAAAGGAGGCCGTGTTGACATACGAGTTAGTGCT
The DNA here is from genome assembly GCA_001314425.1 of Phytophthora pluvialis. Lineage (NCBI taxonomy): Eukaryota > Oomycota > Peronosporomycetes > Peronosporales > Peronosporaceae > Phytophthora > Phytophthora pluvialis. The sequence continues at coordinate 35,146 of LGTU01000061.1, read as the reverse complement.
CCTCGACAACGTGCTTTGGTCACTAAACCCACGAGACGTGCGTCCACTTCCACTCCGACCAAGCTTTCGTACTTCATCAAAATCTGGCTTTTGCGGAACGCCATCGACGTCGCGCTTGAAAGGGTGTTGTGGCAGCATTGGGACTTGCTCAGTCTCGCGACGTGCCTTTTCAATCGTGCTTTGATGCTGGCGCTGGCCCGCGATACCCGCAGGGGACCTGAATGGGTCCGAGTAGGAGCGCGATAGAGAAGGCTCTTCCAGCATTGCAATGCTCTCCGTAGGCGGATGCTGGTGCTCGTTAGACCTCCTTCGGTGGCCCAATGAAAACCCTTCAATACTTTGCGAATTCTTCGGCTGGGGACAAAGCGGCACCGGAGAGGAATCAATAGCACCGCGCAGCCACGGGGTGCCCGAGTCCGCTCCATTCCTCGGGACAGGAAACAAGCTTTCAGAGCGCTGGTTGCGACGTAGTCGCTTCTCCGCTTTCTTCTTCTCCTTCTGTGTTTTCATGTCCTTGTGCCATTCCTCAAAGCGCTGAATCCATGCCAGCGGCGAGCGTCCAATCAGCTGGGAATCCTCATCGTTGTCTTTAACCGATCGACCGTTGGGGGTGCTATTGGCACTGGTGCTTTGAATCTTCTTTGCGTGTATGAAAGCCGAGCTCTTGCTTCGACGGTCACGCATCAGCCCAGGTCCCCGTTCAATCGCATCCGAACCGTTCGGACTCATGCGGTTGCCTACCAAGTTTGTGTCAGACTTCATGCGGTGGCCTTCCTTTTCTTTTGTACTGCTAACAGCAAAGCCATCCGTAGAAATTCGACGAACATTTCGCGCACCCCACTGACGATAACTATCTGCTGAGCCCCAGTAGTCTTCCTTAACCTGCACAGATCATAGGTAAATCGTAAGACTATTGCCCACCGAAGCTGAACAACCAACAAATGTAGCACATACATGGAGTTGCATTCCATCATAGTACTCCGCGACATTGGGGTGGTCCCGCCGAATGGACACCGTGTATTCATCTGTGAGATGTCGATCGAAAGTTCTGTATAGACACACAAACTCTATTAGCCAACATCCACCCCATTGCAAATATTTTCGCTTGGTTTGCATACCGTGCTAGTCGAGGAGGAATCTTGTCCATGTGGCGGAAAATGCCTTGCTTCTTACGGCCAAATATCCGTAATCTTGGCTCCGACCTGGACTCTGAGCTTCGTCTTCCTGTGGTTGAGCTTCGCGCATCATCCGCTTCAACGGTGGACGCGATAATACCCGATGCCAACTGTAGACGGTGGTGAGCTCGAAAATCTTCGATTCGGCCACGAATCACGCAATCCTGCTTACTAGAGATTTTCATTAATGCCAGGGCATTGAGTTCACCTCGACCAAGCTGCGTGCATAACATACCATGACCACATCAACGTCAGTACAAAACCTCTCTCGTAGGGCGCGTCAGGACATTGTGAGCGTACCTCATTCAGGTGCTTCAGCATGTCTCCATAGGTATTACACGCAAGTAACTCCGTTTTTGCCTGCTGAAGTAGTGCCAGTGCTACCCTGAAGAGAACCTTCTCAAACACAATAATGTACAGTCAGATGATGTATACGGACCGCTCACGCACAATGAATGTATGCATGAGTTTACCTCATCGCCTTGAAGGAAAATGGCATCCCAGATTTGGAACGTGACTTCTCTTTCGCAGGGACTAGCGAAGAGGGTCAAGAACCACTCTGTGCATGCAAGTGAGAGCTCCATTCCCGAACCTCCAAGCTCCGTTAGGTGTTCAGAAATCTCTGGGTACTGCAGACGCACGAGGTCTGCAAATACGTGTTGATCCACAGCCAGCCCCAGCTACAATCACGAACGAAATAAAGCACAGCGACTGTTAGCACGGGAGAAAATCTACACTTACAAGGCGAAACACTCACCATCGTCGTGTAATAATCATCGGGGACAAGCCGAACAATCGCAATGAGCAAGTAGAATGCTTCTTCTTCGTCCAAATGCTGCAGACTTCGGGCGACAATATAATTCAGGCCCTGACAATATCCTAGACCCGGATTATAGAATGAGTACGCGACTAAAACCTGTCGCAGCATCCTCGACTTCTCCTCGGTCCACAGCTCTTTGTCCTCGTCAGCAACAGTGCGGTGCAGATCGACATCAATCTGCCGCGTAGCCTCGGTGCTCTCCGCCTCGGAGGCTAGTAGTCGCTCGTATTGGCCCTTGTTTTTCCTCATTTCCAGTTGAGCGCCCGACGCCAGCATCCACAGTTTTCCATGCAGATCCTCTGGTACTGCTCCAAAATCGCGATCGTCGCGTATTAATATTGCGCGAATACGCTCTTCCGTGCGCCAAATGCCGTGAGCGAGCGGGCCCAGCCCATCAGACGCGGAGGAATCGCCAGCGAGATCTCGTTCCTCCTTCCGCTGCTGCTGGTGCTCGTATTCAAATAATAATCGCTGCCACCGGGATTGCTGAAGCATGTAGATAGCTTCAGGAGACTCCAGGTCCAGATCATCCGCATCCAGATCCTCATCGTCCACGAAGACGCCGTGCTCGGACATCGGGGACCAGTCCTGCAGTAGTTCATTCGCCGTGAACGAACGACGCCACGACCACATTGAGCGTCAGAGATACCATGGTGGCCATGCTAAGTCCATCACAAGCATACACAATAAAAAAGACGCAAGCATACCGGTGCGTTGATCATGGAGCTGCGCTCATCGATCGAGCGGCGGTTCGACAGCGACACCGCCACCGTCTGCAACGCGAGGATGTTGCTGTACACTGTCACCGACAAAGACCGCCAAGTCAGCACCGGCAAAGCTACCACCTCGCTGTTCTTCTCTCCCAAACGCAGCACCCACCTTTCTCCATGTCCTGGCGCTGAAGCAGATCGTCCGGCTGGAAGAGATCTTGATGCGCGACTCCAAGCACCTCGCAGGCTCTGGTCATTGTGGAAAGTGACGATCGCCGCCGCGAGAGAAATGGAGCCACACCAGAGGCAGCAGGAACAAGAAGAAGAACAACAACGACGTTAGTGCCCTCAATTCAGCCACCCGACCCGACGACTAGACAACTAACGGCTCCATTCACCCCGCCCCACCCCACCCCATCGCGGAGCGTCCAGTCCAGAAGAGAGAGAAGAAGAGAAGACACGCACGCACCTAAGATACTCCAACACATTGCTCAGCGCGTCCATGCCGTCGGCCTCGACGCGCGCTCGACTGGCGGCGCGCGCGGGGCTGATCTGGCTCTTCATGCCCAGCGCCTTGTAGAGCTTGTTGACCAGGTCGCAGAGGAGCTCGCCCGAGTGCAGCGCTGCCGGGAGGCCGCCCAGGAACTTGTCGCCCAGCACCATCTCCATCCAGCGGCGCACGATCTCGCCGTCCTTGCTCACGTTGCGCGTGGGCGACAGCATCACGCCCGTGGCCAGATCGTCCTCCAGCTCCATCTCTCGGTCCCTATTGGGGGTTACACCTCAAGCCGAAACGACACCGAGAACTGGCGCTCAAGGGCATGCAAGTGCTGGGCACCACTGAGCGAGGGAGGGAGGCTGTCGTCGGGTGTGCTGCCTTGGCCTGCTTGCTGCTCAGCACGTCACTCGCTCGCGGGGCTTTGCGCTGCCTGCTCTGTCTGCGCCTTGCCTTGACTCTATCTATCGACTTGAGCTTTTGGCAGTTGTATTCAGTTCAGAGTGGGCGGACTGTGTGCCGCACACCACCGGCGCATGAAAGGGGCGTGGACGCGGATAGTGACTGCCAAACTTCGGACGATGTCGGGGCTGTCGTCGTTTCGGCAGAGATCATATACTTGGTTTAAGGACTTTGGCGAGTAGTGCAAATTTGCTGGCGCACTTTGTACCCCAACGGCCTGTCTTTGACGCCACTGACAAATTGACGAAACCAGTAGCAACTGAGAATGTACTGTACTTCGTGGCCGTAAACGAAGCGCGCAGATCTGTATTGCTGCAAACCGACTGCAGCCTGACCGCTCGTGGTACCCACCACATCGTTGGCACCCGCTGCACCTACCAGCCGAAGTAGCACCGTGCAACGCATGAAAACTGCCCAATGTGGCCGCGGCCTGCACGCTCAACAGTGAAGCAGCAAGTAGCTTCAGCAAGCGCGCGTACCGTAGAGCAACGGACTTGAAGTTGCAGGTGTCCGGACCAATTGCGCTGGTCATTGGTAACCAGCTTGATTCTTGGCAGTCCAATGCATAACGGATGCGAAGGTAGTCGGGCTTGTCAGGCACATGTATGCGCTTGTCGTCGTTTGATTCAGGATGTGACCCATCGCTGGTCCCGTTCACAGGGGAGGTGATACCGACAGCGCGCCTCTTGCTTCCTGCAGCGCGCACACATACGAATCTGAAGTGTGGTGTGTGAGCAGAACTAGGGCAATAGTACAAAAGTGAGCCATAGGGAAAGTTGACGAAAGTTGATACTAATATGACGGACGGTTGCTATCGCCGAACGGACTGCTCAGATCTCAACAAGCAGCCCCTCGAACACCAACGAGCACCACGGCCCTGTCCTCAGCAACAAGCGCAGCGTCAGTGCGCTCGAAAAATCCTGGGTCTAGCAAGCGCAGCAAGGGCGCGGCCGATGAGGAGCGCAGCAAGGGCTCGGCAAGCGCAGCAAGCGCAGCAAGGGCCTTGGTGCTGAAGACGCGAATGATGTTTCTGGCGGTGTCGGGCACGCTACACCCCCAAGCAGTGGAGACGCCGTGGAGAATGGTGACACTGGTACGCTGGAACATAGTGACATGACAAGCACTAGCCCAGTTTCAATTACGCATATTATGGCAACCTTTTGGAATATGGGTTACACTACAGTTGCTGGAGTGTTGAGCCAGGATGAGGTTGAGCTTGTGCGCCGCGAAATTACGGCGATTCACCCACGACATTGGCTTCGCTCGTCAACTTCGAAGCCCGAACCGACGCCAGGCGGTTGCTGACATGGTTAACGATAAGTCTTCTGTCCCCGCCGCGTTTCAGCTGGTACTTGAACGCATTATTGAGTTCGCCTCAAATATCCACCAGTCGTGGAGTGTCGTGGAGAGGCTGACGGTACTGGAGTCGCAGCCACACGACACGGGGGAGCTACTCCACCGGGATTTCCAATCGAGCGAGACAGCTGCTGCAATCATCGCAAGTGAGTGGTTGCAGGCTTCTGTATTATTAGTACTTGAGCCCGGGACGAAAGTGATCGTGGTGCCGGGGGCGCTTGCGGGTAGTGCGTCAAGGGAGAATGGATACGTCATCGAGGACATGCAGCCAGGGGATTTGCTCGTATACCGTGGAGACTTGCCTCATACAGAGGCAGCCTATGAAAAGAGCAACGTTCGCATCCAGGGTTGCATCAACATCGACGGTGTAGATCATGGCGAGCGAGTTGTGGAGCACGTGGCGTGGAACTTCTATCGCTTTATCCACTGCTTCAAGCGATGCGATAGCAAGCGTGCGCTGTCCAAACATGTCCGCTACTGCGCTCAAAATCGGGGTAAGGGAGCAATTGCCAAGAAGCGCAAGTTAAACAACGACAAGGGTGCGTATTGCAAAGATTGCAAACGTCATTTTGCCAAGAAAAACACCTATAATGCTCACAAGTGCAGGGGCACTGATGAAAGCGATAGCGATAGCGAAAGCAACAGCGGCAGCGAGTAGGTGTACCCTAACTGGATGTCAATACACGTAGGATATTCGGTCTGTCATCGTATTCGTACAGCACAACTCAATTGAAAGACCGAGGCTGATCATGAATCCGTGTTGTACGTTATGGATCCGTGTTGTCTATCATCGATCCATATGACCTGTGATACTATCTCAGTCATGGATCGGCATTGCCACTCATGGATCTGGGTTGTCTGTCATGGATCGGCTTTTTCCGTATCATATCTCCACATCGAATTTAGAGGTAAGCTAGGAGGGGGGAGCCAACTCTTGCTTTCAATTCATAGACCCTTATGGGTTTAGTCATGGATCTAGATTTGAAATCATAGATTCGAATGGAATCACCATGTATATGACTGTGAAATACCAACATAGAAGTCGTACCGCGACAAAGGGTATGTATACCGCTGTTAGCTATCCGTGAGACCCCAGCTGCTCTAGTACTCGAAGGCGGAAGGAATACGCCGCGTTCCGCGTCGTCCAACTCCTGCAAGATGTTGCGCGCGACGTTCCAAAGTTCTACGGGCTCTACGGTCTTGAATGCGCTCTGGTTCTAGTATTCTGGGTGGGAGCTCACTCAGTGCTCTGTTCCGGTGAACCCACCAGTGAAGATGGAAGTCAATCAGTTGGAGCGTCTCCGACCCTACCAGCTTACGGTGCAGTGTGTGAGCACAAGGTAATCCCATCGTCTGCTCGTATGATCCAGTACACGGGCGAATGAGATCTTCGACCCAGTGAATCGTTTCTAGACATCGAAGCAAAGCATTCCTGTGTATAGCTTTAACGACTGATGCAAACAAGTTCACCCGAAGTCTTCTTGGTACGTACTCCTCAGCGTTAGAAATGAGAGTCCAGTGTTTTCCAATAGACTGCCGCCACCAATGCTGCATACGAGTGTGAATCGTCAACAGATCTCCGGTTGAAGAGCCGAGCCAGCATTTCATTGTGGCATGATAACCTTCTACGCGCGATGTTGCGTGTATACCGAAGTGCTTTACTCCATCGGTCCAGCAGCGTACGATACGTCGCTTCCAAATGTCCAACCAGATGTCATCAACGTATGCTGCCTCGATCGGAGAGACAAAGTATAGCTCTTGTCTTCGAAAGTTGTAGTCCGCCTCCGTTGTAGCCTTCACGACGCGCAAAAATGCCTGACAAAACTCCTGGTGTAACGCTGGATCTTGTAACTGGCCGGATGTTGGGTCAACATCCTTTGGAAATGATCTGCGTCGTGCATGTGCCTGAACATCTTTCATAATATACCACAAGCATAGCAACACAGGAGTGGACGCAAATATCTGGTCCAGAGCATTCAGTAGTGCCAAATCTCTATCCACTAGAAAAACTTGGGGTGCTGGTATCCCACGTTCGACCTGTAGCTGTCGGAGCTGCGATAGGGCCCATTCGTAATCAGCAGCTGTCTCTCCGCTGAAGAAGGCTTGACCAATATGGATTGTTGTGTTCATGCCTGTCACTTCAACTATATTCAACAGAGGCATGTTGAAGCGATTCGTCCGGTATGTACAGTCCATTAAGATCACATCATAATTCTACTGGTAGATATCAACAGCCTCATCAAAGGCGAAGAATAGGTGTGTTAAACGACGTCCCTCGTCGTACTTGTACCTCACGCGAAAAGGCCCATCATTCAGCTGCTGCAGCAAGAACTCAATACGAGACAGTCCTCCAAGAGCATCAAGCCCAGCGCGACTTATTTCGTTATGCACATCTCTTGGAACAATGATAAGCTCTGGGTCCTCGACCAGCAGTCGCGCAATGGTCTGCCTGGCACTAGTGCCAGTTTCGCTGTCGACTGTAATCGCGAGACGAACAGCATTAGTGCGCGTTGCCCTACGATGCACTGGATGCGATGCCGGATGAGTCGATGGAACATGGTTGTGGTGTAGTGCGCGGCCGCGATGCTGAAGCTCCTAATTGGTTTTGCCCATATCGCCCACCTTTTTCACGAGATACACTTCCATCGGACACCCGCACTTTCGTGAACTCGAATTAGGACGTACTCGTGAACCGATGAGCTGGCCGTGGTCTCGATAAATGCCGTGACGATCACAACCGTAACGGACAAGCCGCTTCTCATGCCGCCTGTTGTAGCTAGTGCCTTTGTAGACAATAACATACCCGTGTTGACGCGCGAAAGCGTTCATCGCATTTTGAGCCAGCACAGGTGATGCAACACTCGTTCGGCGATGCAGGGCAAACTCCATAGCTCTTCGGCTGCACCGTGGAAAGTTTCGGCCGAAGCAAGAAGCTCAGTCGAGTGGACAAATTCGGACAGAGTCGTCCTGGCGATTGATGCAATCATGCGGGGCTCCGACGCGTCGAGGCTAACTGGCCATGGGATTGTCGTCGTCTGAGACGGGAAGGACGTCCGTGTATCCATCTGTGTAACGAGGCGCTGAGATAAAAGCCGTAGCTCACTCAATGCGTGGTCTAGCGTCATCGAAGAGTCAAAAGCTGGTGTAGACCCGAACGTCGCTGGCGCTGGAAACCGGGGAGGCGAGTGTTGCGTTTGACGTAACGACCACTGGGCTGGAGAAATGAGGCGGACGGTACAGTCCATGAGCTGACTGCGGATGCTGTTTGCATTCTTCCAAGACGACGCCCGTTTACTTCGTTCATGCTGATGCCGTTGCAGTTGCTGTTGTCGATATTTTTGCTGTTGAGAATGACACGGAGTCTTGCAGCAAGCAAGCGGGCTGCAGCACTAACAGCCATCCACTTGTTAGCTACAACTTCTGACAATTGTTTTGTTTTTGTGCTGCTGGATAGTACATCCGCGCTGCAGGAAGCGAGAGGCACACTGTCGGTATCACCTCCCCGTTCACAGTCAGAAGCGACATTGATAGATCCAGCTCTACTGACCGCGCAACATACATCTGCGCTAGGTCCGACCGGTGAATGATGGTGTCAGCCTGCCTGACAGCGAGTGCTTGTTGCCTTTATTTTCATTCCGTATCCTGTCGTCATTAGTAACAATTCACGTACGTCAACCGTCACTACCTTGTGCAGTCCAAACGAAGCCACTTTGCATGCATTCAACTTTATACTGAGATAAGAAGAACGAAGTTCTAAATAGAAAGCCCAAACAGGATTAATTCCACGGTCACATCGGTACATACCGGTTCCCAATCGGTGCCAGGCTTATTCGTACGGGCATCCCACACCGGTACATACCGGTTTCCTATCGGTTCAAAATGGGACCTCCAGAAGCTTTATTCGTACGGGCAGGCCACTCCGGTGCATAACTTGGACTAATTTATCACGGAAAAAATGTTGAAAGAGGCGATCTGCAGCTGCAATAGTCCGGTGGAGCTGACGCAGCGCGAGCCGCTCGAAGGTCGACGAAGAACCCAAAGCGTGATCTACACCGCGCGGTATGTGTTCGACAACCTGGCGCTCATTCTGGTAGCGTTATGCTTCGACGGCGGGGACTACGCGAGGGCTACGACGACGGCTTTGGTTTGTTCCCGATCTTGATGTTGATCGAGGCCATCGCATTGTGTCTGCCGCGAGGATTTTATTTACGAAGAGCGGTATCGACTACCTGGTTGGGTAAGGTCTGTACAATTAAAGGGGCTCGTGTATCTCGCCGCACCGGCTTAGAGCTTGCGACTATACTAAATACCTCCGGTTCTATTCAACCCGACATTCCTGAAGCTTCAGTTTTATGAAAGTGACGTTCTGAAAATGTGCACACTGATCCTCGTCTTCAAGATCAGTTTGCGTGGTGCACAGTGGACCAAGTGTTGTCGTCTGACGTTGGCATGCTTGTTAGCGTGACAGCTTCGATAAAAAGGGTCGGTGAACCCAAAACCATTCGGGGTGGAGGACGTAACCGAGAGGTGAGACTATTTGATAGCACTAATCAGGAGGTATGTAGTACTCTTTGGGGCGGATTTGTCGACGTTGTAACGGAGGCCCATCTACACCAAGCGATGGCCCTACAAGCGTGTCGTGCCGCGGAGTTCCAGGGCAAGAAATTTACGTCACCCCTCGAACTTCGGTCACGCTGGGGCCGACGCACGAAAGCGTGTAGCTTTGCCCAGTCAGGTATTCCTAATTTGCTCAGTATATATCAGCTTTTTTTTTTACATGTCTCCCTATTTCCTATCTCAGCCTTCGCGAAGCCCTAGTATCCTACTCGTATGTAGCAAATATATGTGACGGACAAATTTCCTCTCAGGACACGTTTCATGTCACCATAATATGGATCTCTATATTATAGAGATCCAGGTTAATAAGTAAGAAAACAGCTATGTACATGTACAATTACGGCGATACATGTACAGATGAACCTGTCTAAGCTTAACTTGTATACGATGCTAATCTGCATTAGGATTGTGTGATGTGACCTTTCAAAGTAGCAGATTAGAAACCCGACTGAGCTCCACTATACCCGTGCAACCGTTTTGGGGCGCAGTAAACCGATTGGTAAATTTAAAATACATTACCGAATAAATTGATTCAAACCGTTTTATATGGGTTTTGCAAGCCACCCATTGTTATTGGTTTAAACAATTGCTTTAATTACTTTTTATCTGTTTGATGCGGCCCTCAACGAGCAACCACATTAAAGAAATACCTTGTATTCACTATGTGTTCAAGCAATACATTAAAGTTATTGCTTGAAGTGGAAAGCTGCTCAGGTACCTTGCCAGTTTCGTGCCATGTTTCAGCCAACTAGAAAATGTTAAAAAAATATTCGGTAAACTATTGGTACAAAGTCTGCGAAAGCTGACAGCCAGTAAAACCCTTCAAACTGTATTCTATCAATACACATTTCCCGCCAATTGTCCAGTCACCAATTTCCACTGAGGGCTATAACCACTACAGCCACTACCACCATGCCCGCGAACACGATCGAAGACCTCAACGCTACTGTGAAGCGCGTTCTCGCTGGTGAAAATGCTCGTTGTACCAGCACTGCCACCCTTATTCCGGAACGTACCCTTATAAAGTCGGTTGCGAAGGGGAAATGGGCATTTTTCTTTCACCTGTCCGCCGTGGACCAGCACCTTTGCTGTCGCCTTCAGCGGAGACATGCTGGGTCGAGTGGATTGTCGGGCGTAAGATGGTAGGCCTCCCAGCTAGCATCAGGGTTCATGGTGCCTCCTGTGTTCGTGCTGCCGAGCTCAACGGCTGTGCTGTGCCAGGAGCTGCGGTGACTACTTCAAGCTCCGGGTTTATGAATAGGTTTCTGTTCACCCTGTGGCTGCGCTTCTTTGTGGCGAGCGTTTCGGACCGAGTTCACCGACCTCTGCTGTAAATCATGGACGGGTGCACATTTCAGTATTCGATGGAAATCGCCCTCGAGGTGGAACGACTTGACTTTCCCCTGCTTTTGCTTCCATCTAATGCTACTCACTTGCTACATCCGCTTGATGTTGCAGTGCTTTCGTCGTTTACAGTCAAGCTACGTTGCCTGCCTGATATATACGTGGGTAGGACTGGCTGAAACTCTGTGGACAAAGCGGAAGCTATCAACAAGGCAAGGGCTGCGTGGCTGGCGTACAAGATGGGTGATAATATCAAGGCGGATTTGCGGGATGCGGCCTTTTCCCACCTTCCAAGCCTCGGATGGATGCCTGCATCGACAACTGCACCCGCAACGGTACCTGGAGACGACCAAGCTAGCTTCGTGACTACGTATCAAGGAAGCAGTGTAGAAAGAGGTGTTTGTGCTGCCGCCATCCAAGAAGCGTGCGCGAAAGACAGCAACAGTTTCTGGTCGTCTACTAACCCGTGAAGCGCTCGATGCGATCGCAAGACCGCCCACGAACCCCAAGAAAACGACCAAGCCCAAGAAGTTGGTACCTCAGATGAAGAAGGTGTCCAAGATCGAGAAGAAAAAGATGGCAGCTCCGTCGACAACCGCGCTTCCAAGTCAACCAGCTGAAAGAACTCTACAATGCGACGAAGTCATAGAAGCTATTGTTTAGACAAGACAAATGATACGCTTTCGAATTTCCATTCAAGTTTGATTTGTTTGCTGTAACTTTCATATTCTTTTTTTTTCTATCGGCAGTGGTACGCCATCCATCTGTATGCCTGGGTCCGCTGTGATGTCAGATTTTCGAGATTTCACAACCTCAAACCGTTATCAGAAGGAGGGCCCGACTCATAGTGGTCAATCAGTTCACCCGGTGGCAGCCGTCAGTCGCTTGCGCAGTTCTGTGACGGCCATCGAGTGATCATACTGAAAGTCAACACGCTAGTGATGAGTTACGTAAATGTTCCCAGGCGGAATCGAACCACCGTCCTCTCGGTTATTGTCACCAGTTCGTTGGTAATCCAGAAGGCCGGACCACGACGGCGACGCAGGACAACAAAGATGCTGCTCCTCAAGCCAACGAACGAAAACGACCGTGGTTGTTTTCATAATTTCATGATTTCATATTGTAGCGAGTAGCGTAGGTAAGGGTGGTGGTTACGGATCCACCTTCTCCGAGCACGACTTCTCGCCTCACTCTCTAAAAAACAAACAAACAAGCAGAGCAACCCCACTGTGCCCTCTTGGAGCTTCTTCTCCGTCCAACTAGCTTCCTCGACAAGGAGTTACCTGAAATGATAGGGAAGTCTGCTCTTGGTGTAAGTGGCACCATATTGTGACAGTTATGAGCCGAGGACTTTACCACTAAGCTATGGCGGCGCTGCAGATTGGACTATATTTATACACAAATTACAAAGTATTTGTTTGGACACGCAATATCACATAACCTCTCGTAACCGAATTTAAATGGGCCTTATCGCATTGCAAAGGTTTCCAAGCACCGATGTGCAAGCAAAAGATATATTTGAGGCGACGTAAAACAAAATCGTACATTCTAATATTATTACGGTGGAGATATTGCCGGTTGAATGGGACGACGCGCACTTTCGAACTTAACTGATTTTTCGAGAAAACGCGTTTAGAATATGTTGAGTGTTTTTTTTTCTTCTCTTGGTCAGCTCCCGTCACCAGCGCCCACATGAATGGACGGCGAAGAGAGCGTGGCGCCAGGAGATGACGGCTCGATCGTTGTCTCGACGGCATCATTGTACCAGAGCGCGGAGGATGACGGCGCGGCCGGTGTCTCGGTGGCATCGACGTACCAGAGCGCGAAGGACAACGGCGCGATTGTGGAGCAGTGAACGGCACCGTTCAACTGGGGCAAACCAAAGTCGGTATACTTATCACCACACGTTTAGCCTTGTGTGGGTCACATAAATGTTTTTTAAGTGCTGTTTTTCGAAAAAAAATCTGCAATTTGAAACTGTNCCTTACCTGAAGGCATGGAATAGCTCAAAATGAAGCTGGGATAGACGGCGATATGATAGGGTGGACAACTCGAAACTCGTACTTTGATGTTTAGACCGAAAGTGTTTTACGTCGCCTCATTTGCTCGTACCCAAACAAAGGTAAAATGCAGCAAAAAGCTGGTCATTCGGTAAAATTGGCATGAATCAGTCAAGAGCTCCTAATTGCGCTCTCAATTAGCGGACAGCGCTGTAAATCGGCTTAAAAACAGAAACGTTATTTTTAGATATGCCTTTAGTACTCAAAACTAATAAACCAATAAAACGGTTTGCACAAAACTGTGAAAGAGTTGCCAAAATGGCACGAAACTGGCATGGTACCTTATTTGACTTGACGTACGAATGTGTGCACATAAAAAAGTTTAATCATTGGGGTTTGGGTGTATTAAACGGGCCATTAAATTGCTGGTTAAACTGGAATTGTTTGGTCTGGGTGCCTTTCAAAACCCACATAAAACGTTGGTTTTAATCGTTTTTAACGGTTTGAAGATCGTTGGTTTTATCGGGGGGGGGGTTCTCGGGTAGGGTCGTTTATTTGTGAGTTGAACCGTGGCCAGGGTAGGTTTTTATCGGATTGTGTATATTTCCCTCATCGGAGGGTGGTGCGCGTGGAAAAGAGCGAGGGTTTCAAGGTTGACCAGGGCCTTGAAAGTAGCCCTAAGTTGACTGTTTTCAGGCACACGTTCCAGGGCCAAGAATAAGGAATGTTTTAGTGTTGTATATAACTCTGTATTGTATAGGTTATCAGAAAGAGGAGGCGTGCTAACCCCGTTCAAGCTTTTGGGTAGTGCGATCAAGAAGTGGACTTGCGCTCAACACTCCCAAGGCCTACTTGTCCCAGAGCAACTCACAAAAGTCAGATCCAGGCACTCCAAACATAAACAACACTGATACGGATTACACAAAGTACCACGTCCCTTGAACTGCGTCCAAAAACATGCGTTCAAGGTTCTGCGTTCTGGGCTACCTTCCCAGTCTGTTATCAGTCTGAGCTACCGCTTTACACCTTGGCGAAGAAGGCTCACCGACTTCGTCACATCAGCCTCCAAGGCGATTGCTTTCTGTGCTTAAGTCTCGATGTTGAGTCATTTCACGGGCATCAACAATCGATCTCGTCGGGTCACCAAAGAGAGAAAGCCTGTCTTGCGTTGGCGTTGTGGGTAAAGGCTCTCTCTCCGTTTTGCGTGGTATTCCAACCGGCGGTGGTGCCGCCCGGGGGGGGGGGGGGGTTCCATGGTGATAGTTACCCCTTTGGTGCCGTCCTCAGCATGGCTGGCAGTCGCCCCAGAAGCGTGAGTGGTGCGGGACCCGCGACACCCTGCGGCGAATTGGACTATTACTCTACTCTGTCTGGCTGGCGCGTTGGGCGTCACCGCAAGGGAAATCCCGTCAACAGTTCCTCCTCCACCAGAGGACGTTTCAGCGTCACCGTCAGTAGGACGCTGGACGATTGGGCTTGCAAAGTTCTCCCCAAAAGCCGAGACATGATCAACATGCACGGTACGTGATGGAAGGCGTCGGCGATTTCCGTGACCGTGGCGAAAATAGCGTACCCAGGGTACCGGCGACGCAGGTTCTGTGAGACCGAATGAAATGGATCCCAAATAGCGCCGGGAGAAGCAGTTGAAGTCGTCTGGACGTTCACCGAGGCGCCAGAACGTACCGATAGATCGTGGACAGTACTGCCGTCGAGGTGGATCAGTTTGTCCTTGCTAGGCACCAGCGGGAATGAACTCTAATGGAACCCAGGGTGCCGTTCTAGTGTGGCGGTGGGAGAAACGATAACCAGCCCCTGGAGTAACCCGCGAGGAGTTTGTCGGACATAATCGATACAGCACCAATACAGTTGATTGGTAGTGTCGGACACCATGACGAACTTGCGGGTTGGACAATGGAGGGACGATTCCCCTCGCGACAATGGAACACAAGAGCGTAGCTGTGGGTACGTGGCCAAATGGGCCCGGTATAACCATGGCCGAAGCGCCTTGTTGAAGCGTTCATCAGCAGGGGTCTGACCTCTAAACATTTTGAGAGTTCTAGCAATGCCAAACTGGGGGGGGGGGCGACAATTAGCGCCCCCAGGATGTCAGGCGCGAAGGAAAGTTCACGACTTGGTCGCGTCTATCCCAGGCTGTTGGCACCGACCCAAACATCCCAGATGAGCTCGTTTTAGTTCCTCTGAGGAAGGTCGACCAGATGCACAGAGCGCTATCGGACGTCGCCAACAAGACGCCATAGACCCTTGTGGCTTTCATGCAACGTCTAGTGGCCGTCCAGATGTCGTGCCGTGCGCGATGGAAGGTTGGAGGGTCGACGACAGAGTTCCATCAGAAGAACTTACAATAGTGGGAGGAATCGTTTACAGAACGAGTTCGCTGGAATTCCCCTGGGATTATTCGAACGCAAGACCCGCATTGACGACATCTGGTTGCTGCCGCCCCAGCAATAAGCCTTGATGATCTCAAGCCTGGTTCTCACATATTATTATGAGCAATCATTTCGCAGATGGAACAACTGTTGCTAGACCTCTCGCCAGGGTGACGAGTGAATGACGACCACGGCTGATCGTAAAGGGCGCAAGGCGTCTCGTCATGACCCACTTCAACTATCGCTGGATTACAATGACCTTTGACATGATGGACGGCCGCTCCATAGATGCACAGGACCAATTACAACAGTGCTCTCTGAACAAAAAAGCAGACACCGTCCGCAGATCGAGCAAAAGACAAAGTAGCTCAAGGAGTTGCGAAGGGGACTCCCAGGCGGTACAGCATGGACTTCACATTCTGGGAATCGTTTTGTAACGACGTCGGATTCCCAGTGTATATTGATGACCAGGGTATAACAAACAAGGATGGTTGGGCTGTTGCCGGGATGTGTGCCTCAAAAGGACACAACAAGTCCAGGACTGGCAACAAGTACCGGACCTTTGACGAAACGATGGCAGCGGTGATATTCACACACAAGGCAGATCGGAAATAGCATGCTAGGCTTGAATACCGTGATCCGAAATAGGTTATAAGCGCACCAACCGTCAAATATTGCTCAAAATGCAGGAGCTGCTAGATGTCATGGACGAACAAGGTTGCTTCCTGTGGTGTTCAACCGGACTAGCGTTTTCCTTTCTCGACAGAAGCTCAGAGCAATTGGAGCCAGTGTCCAACGTCCGATCGACAGGATCCATCAGAACACACTGCATCAACACCCACAATGTGATTCTACGGACAAACAACGACTTTGATTGAGCTTAGATGCTTCTCACCACTTGATGGAATTCCTGTTCGAGCCCCACAAAGGCGATCGGGTCGCACAAGGAACCGTTGTACGCTACAATCGCTTAGATCACCCCATGTTATGCCCAGTGGTAGCAGCACACGAATGTCAACAAGTACGGGCGAAATGAATTTCGGAGGGAGTGGCACTGGGTCCATACCTCACGTCCCTGTCGAGGACAGGTGCCATCAAGGAGACCAGCGTCGCCCAGCTCACCAGTGAATTAGCGAAATATATCGGCCTGGTCCGAGCGACTACTCATCTCACTCACTTTGCATCGGAGATTCTTGCGCCCATCTAGCAGCTGGGAAATGTGACCTGATCATTCGGCCTATGGGTAGGTGGTCCAGCTGGTGCTTCTCAGTGTACACTCGTCTACAACCAGGAAGGATTCGAGGTGCGGCAAGCAGCGCGACTATGGCCTCGTCATGTCACATCGAGACCATCAGTCACGATGTGCTCGAGGGGGACTCCAGCGAGCCTATCCCAATGAGCTACCCAAGTCTACCTGCTCCATGAAGTGGTGGTCGAAGGAGGAAAGTGGTCGGTTAATTACAATTGACGTGGCTGAACCGTGGGTTTCCGAACCGAACCAGAACGGAGAAATCCTGACCATTCGTCGTTTGGTTTGCCGAAGCTTAGAGCTCCAACACACCACAGCCTACGAAGAAGCGGAGCTCAGAGCTCTACGAAGACGCAGCCAGGCTGCCCAGGAAGATGTTTTTCTTGTCTTCACAAGACTTAGCGTCTGATTAGCGTCTCAAGTAGCAAGTCTTTTTAAGACGAGTTGTCCACCTTTGATAAGGTTTTGCCCCGTGGGCGAACGTATAATCAGGAGCCCCGCGAGCCTAACTCAACGAAGGAGGAAGCCCATTTTAGGGCGATTTTTAGCGACTTTTGAAAGTCGCTAAAAATCGCCCTAAAAGGCGCCGCTCTGAGTGGGCAACTTTTCGCGCGTAAAGAAATCGCTAAATGTCCAAATCTCTGAAACTCTCGTTTCCCCACTATACCGCCTCTCCCTTCTTTAAGTCGTCCTCGGACAACATTCCGCCTCCCGCAACCGCCAGCAACCCAAGCGCCATGTCCAGCAACAAGGACGCCATAGCAGCTTCAACCTCGGCCCAGGAGCCAGACCCGAGCCCCTGTCCGTCCGCGCGCCACGCCGCCGCCAGCGACGAGCCGCTGGTCAAGAAGCGCCGCACCAAGAACTTCCAGCTGCGCGAAGACCTGGCCAAGTCCCGCGGCTCCGTGACCGTCCACGTGCCGGCCTTCAAGCCGCTGGCCTTCGCGTCGTGGGACGAGTTCATCCAGGCCTGGAATGGCTACATGGCGCACTCCAAGACCATGTATCGCCGCCGCAGCTCGTCTACCACCGCGTACTGGAACAGCAAGCACAAGTTCAAGAAGTACCCGGTGCCCGAGGACTTCAAGTACGCCACGATGGCCTATTGGTGCACGCACGGCTGCATCCAGCCGTCCCGAGGCAACGGCGTGCGCACGCATCTGCACAATCGGTACACGGGCTGCTCGGCCCGCATCACGGCCGATGTGGTCTTCGAGGTGGTGGACGGAGACCCCAGCAAGGTCCGCTGGCTCGTGCGCGTGCGCAACCAGATCTCCCAGCACAACCACCGGATCAGCGACGAGATCTACAACTGCTACACCAACAACAGCTCCGTGCCGGACGAACTGCTGCTGGGCCCGGAGACAGAGCAGAAGCAGGAGCCGCTGCAAGCCGTGGCGGATGCAGCGTACGAGCCGTCGACGCGCAGTTTCACGGGGATCGATCCGATGGGCGTTGTTGATCCCGGTGCGTTGGGAGGAGGAAGTTGCTGGGACTTACTTGTGGAGGTGTGTTTCTTTGATACTGATGCGGTTTGTGTCGTTGATTTTGAGATAGGGTTCACCACGAGATCTTCTCTGGAGACGAAGCTGAGTGGCAAGACTACCGGCATCAATACAGCGTCCACAGGTATGCAGATAGGAACACAACGGCAATGGACTTTTGCTGCTTACGAAGCTGGTGAATGTGGTGCAGCTGTGCCAGGGATGCTGCTGAAGGAAACGCTGGCGAACGACCACAAAATGCACATGGCCGCGTCGGTGATGCAGCCGCTGCTGGAGGAGCTGAAGAACACGCCATCCCGCGTGATTCACAAGCGTTTGCAGGATGTTTCGGAGATGGTCGCGCACCTGCAAGCGAAGTGGCACCAGGGTACGTCCTATGCAGAACCTTTGCAACTACCTTGACGAGTTGCTAACTCGTGTGGTTTTGCCGACTTTTAGACCGCATCGCGGAGGAAGCTGCGCACGCCCCCGCTGTTCCGATGGCCTATTTGGCTGTTGATCAAGCTGCAGCTGCAACGAGCGAAGCACTCGGTAAGGCAACGGCCAACGCCATTTCTTCGATCGCCAGCTTGCCTCCAGGAGCCGCTTACTACCTGACGCCACGTGTGGAGCCGATCGCTACGGAATCGAGTCGTGTGGCCTCAACAGCAGCTAGTACCGACAACAGATCGGGCGATGCTGCAACGCCCCGGGACATCCCTGAAAAGAGCGGACAAACACTGGGAGGCCAGCGCGGTCCTTCAGAGGCTGTATAAGCTAGCGTCGCTATCTTAACGACGCTCTAGTGAGTAAACGAGTTGCATCGGTTTGTCGCTTAGGAGCCGTCTTGGTGGGGTCGGAGCAGGGCCCAGTTTCACCACAATTCGCGTATTGATCGCGGTATTTCTGTCGATGTGGGAAGGAGATCCCAACAAGGTGATGGTTTTCGGTTAAAGACACGTATCAGAAGCGTCTGGCATGCGAAGCTGCGATCCAGAAGTGGGTGGCCCTCATTTTGATGCGGCACTCCATCTCACTATTATCTCTGTCATGAATAGCGGCGCCGGGACGCATCGGGTCAAAACGCGCTTTTTTGCGGACGCACTCAGTAGAGAACACGATACCGCACCGGGGCACGAGGTCGAAGAGCACATGAGTGATCATGAGAGAAACGAGGATAACCAAGATGACGGCGAGCTTTACCTGACTGACGACGATGGTGGAGACTTCAACGAGGTGGCTGCAGAAACGTCAAGTGTTGCATCCAGCGACAATAGCAGCTTCGTATACAGCGATCAAGGTACAATTACCGCAGTACGCGTGCGACCAATGCTGCCGTCGGAAAAGAAGAGCGGCTATCGTGTCATAGTCGACATGAGCGTGAATAGCGACGGCTTGATGACTAGAATCGTGAATCCGACAGCACTCCCGCCTCCGCCTCGGGGTCATGTGTCCGCAAGGTACACGTCAAGTAATCTTCCGTTGATGGAATCGACCTCAGCTACGGACTCGGCAAACTTCCCGGCACAGTTCACACAAGAGTTTTGGTTCGACTACAGTTTTTGGTCTTGTGATCGATCATCCGCGCGCCAAGTAGCCACACAAAGCACAATATACGACAAACTCGGTGCACTCGCGCTTCAAACGGTGTTGCAGGGTCATAACTGCTCTGTGTTCGCATACGGACAACCAGGTGCAGGCAAAACGTACACCATGATGGGGAGCAGTGGAGAACGTACTTCTTTGGTTGCATCGATGAGAGCCAACAGCAACGTGGGAATGCCAAGTACGCTAGCCACATCGGAGCGACGAGGCTTAATTCCTCGGATTTGTCGAGGACTAGTTGCCGAAATCGACGAAGCGAAGAGGTTGGGCGCTTCATGCACACTCGTCATGAGCTACGTGGAAATCTATGATGAACGAGTCTACGACTTACTCTCTCAAGCCACAACCAAGGTGCGTTGCATTCGTAAGCTGCTTCCTGCATGCGGTCTCCCTTATGCTCGTATTTATCCGTTGTGCTTCTTCCAGAAATCTCTCAAGGTACGGGAGCATCCAGAAGACGGCGCTTTTGTCGAACGAGCACAACGCGTGCAAGTCACAAGTTACACACAAATCTTGGACTTGATCGACGAAGGAAACCGGACTCGCTCTGTGACGTCCGCGCACAGCACTTATCGTCCTACTCGCTCTCACACTGTGTTAACTGTGTCGCTCGCACAAAATTCATTTGGACTTGAGGGTCCGAAGAAGAGCAAACTTTCCCTGGTGGATTTAGCTGGAAGTGAACGAGTGGATCTCTCAGGAGCAAGTAGCTTACGTCTGCGCGAAGCTGCCAGCGTCAACCGTTCTCTAGCCACTCTCGCCGATGTGGTTGGTGCTCTAGCGAAGCGCAAAAGCAACCGCTCTGTGGTCGGCTTTCAACACCAGAAAGCGTTCGTTCCCTACCGAAATTCAGTGTTGACACGGTTACTGAAGGAATGTCTCGGTGGGCGGGCCAAAACTATCATGATCGGTGCCATCAGTCCGTGTTGTGCGCACTACGAGGAGTCTATTGCTACGCTAAGGTACATTGAACGTGCGAGAAGCGTGTGCAGCACCATCCGATTGCAAGCGGATCCTAGCGGGGACACGACCCACACGTTTCTAGGTGATGCTAACGAGCTCAAATCGAGCCTCTGCGCGACAAATGAAGTCAATTTTCCGTTAGGGATGCCTAATGGAGGAACCCCAGAGCACCACGATGAGTGCATGGGCTGTGACTTATGTTGCGACGACAATCCCGCAGATACAGAATCATTGGAAGCTCCACGCGAAGTAGCAAACTCAAAGGGTAGTGAGGCTGCACTGTTGAAAATTACGGTTTATGAGCAAGAAAGAAGCTTGCACGAGGAGCTCCCGGTTGATCGAGCGAAGCAGGAAGAACCTGAAGGACTCGTGCTGCGGAAAAGTGTGCACTTGCTGAATTTAGTTGCTATCCGTCGCCGCTGGCAGACTTTGCGTCAGTACCGAGCGTTGGAAAAGTGGAGAAAACTTGTAACTTTAAACGCAAGCACTACGGAGAAGCTACCAGTGAAGCTAGAATTGAGCAGTCTGGATGACCGGGTTGAGAGGAGCTTTACACCTCGCAAGTCAGTGGGACGGAAAGCAGGTTGCCCTCCCCTTCACACGCGCATATCAACCGCAGACTCGCGGACACTGGGTCGGGTTCAAGATGTGGTAGCGGCGGTTGTGACTACCGATGCAATCTGTTGCGCCGTGGTGCAGGATTTCTTGTTTCCTCGTCACCCTGAATCACCAAAGCTTTCGATGCAGCACTCCAAGACGGCAGCCTCGTCGTCTCTTTTGGAATTGTTGGCGTCAAGTTCGGAGTTTGATCGGTCTGATTTTTGCTTTGATCTTAGCGGAGACTACAATAGCGACGGGGCTCAGCTGGAAGATTTGGCATCACCCGAAGGCTGGCTGGATGTCGAAGAGTGCGAACTCAACCTGCCCCGTGAACTTGATGCATTTGGTTTGAGAGAGGGGTTCGATGAGGAGAAGAATGGAGTTGTTTCACCCCTATTATCACCAGACCCCCGTGACGAAGAGAGTAGCGTCCATTCCACACTGTCACTTTGTATAGATTCAATCGACATGGCCCGCAGAGCGTTGGGCCCTGGAGTTTGCAATCTACGTTCTCGATTCACTACAAGCGGAACAGGGGTAGAATGCGAGCTTCTAAGGTATCTGGATAAGAGATTTATCGTGATGACTCGGAACTTCGAAGACCTAATGGTGGTGTTCCGATCACGCGACGCCAATTTACGATCTATGCCGTCTCGATCGAGTTGTGACGCACTGGAGACGATGATTGGCGAATTTTGCTTGCAGATCATCGCTAGACTATGTGATCAGCTCCCTAGTGTCGCTAGTGCGTGTGTAGCCGGCCGGCTTCAGCTTGAAACTCAGCTCGAGAGTTTCAGTGACCGTCTAAAGCGACATCTTCTGCCTGAAATTGCTCGCGGCAGAGGTAGTTTCGAGGACAACAGCAACACTGCGTTTGTCGTGGCCACGGAGCTGCTTGTGATGGCGGAGAGAATAAAACTCGTGTGGAATTTAGCTGGACACAGGAAACGTGAACGATTGCTACAGGCCCAAGCACTAGAAGCCACTGCTATCAAGGATCGGAAAATGGCCGATAAGATGGCAACTCTTGAGGAGCGTAATGCAGAATTGTCTACGAAGTGCGATGCATTGTTGGCAACAAGTGGCAGGTTGGAGGCACTGAACTCAAATGTGAATTGCCACGGGCATTCTAGTCGAGTCCTACGCCAGGATGAAACACTCCCTGCCATTACGCTGGAACAACTCGAGATGGAGTACGATGTAAATGCAACTTTGGCACATGATGATGATGATCTTGGAGCAAAACTAGCGGTGGAAGTCGCGCGATCGCGGGATGTTCAAGCTCGGAATGACGAGCTACTTGGCCGATTTGCAGCATTGAGCCGCGCGCTGGCTGCAGCTTCCGCACGGGTGACAGCACTTGAGGTAGAAAACAGTCGACTTAGTTCCAGCCTTCTCAGCTCGACTGCCACTTTGAGCGAGATGCACTCGGCAAGTGATGTGGACAAGCTACAAAAAGAGCTTGAAAACGCTCAAAGCCACGCGCAAGGGCTCGAAAGCCAGCTCATTGAGCTCAAACGCTTCAACCAGGAGCAAACTTATGAACTGGAAAGTGTCAATGCCCGCCTTTCGTGTGAGAAAGATGATCGTAGTACGGCTGAAGCGAACTTAGTTCAGCTTCGGAGGCAGCTGGACGATTTGAAGCACGCTGAAGTAAAATCCAGGGACGCAGAAGCGGCCAATAGTGAAGGGAGGTGGCGCAGAACCAATGAAGCTCTCATCGAGTCCCAGACTAAAAATGCTGAACTGTCAGCATCATTTTTGCAAGCAGAAGCTGAGTTGTCATGTGCATTGGAGACAACTTGCCGAGCTGAAAGCGAGAATACACGCCAGATAGCAACAATTGAAGACCTAAAAGTGAGCTTACGCAAAGCACAAATGCAGCGAGAATCAGCTGAGATGCTTACAGAGGATTCAGTAACTAAGTATGCTGCACACAGAGACCAGGTCGCGACTAAGGTCGTCCGCGTTTCTGCATTAGAGGAGCTCATTTCTCAGGACAAGCAACGTTTGCTAGAGCTGGAAGCAAGCCTAGCAGCATTAGTGCATGAACGTGACGAGCACATACTCTTGCTCTCTCAGACTGAAGAAGCACTAGCCAGCGCCCTTGATCGTGAAAAAGTGCTGCAAAGCCAGCTCGCTGGGGCCTCTGCACGCGAGTCGGATGAAATGAATCGTGTTCGAGGTGAACTGCACGAGACAACCCTAGAACTTGCTTCACTACGTGAGGAGCTTGCAGAACTCCTTGACCACTCGATGCTGCAGAGTGCAGCCATCGAATCTCTGACGTTGGAACAGGCAGATGCACTGCGACGAGCGCAGGAATTGGAGCTAGAGCGTGATGAGCTAGCGCTTCGGAGTCAAGCTGAACAGGGAGCCTTGGAGCAGAAAGAGAACGAGTATCAAGCGTTTGGCCAACAGTGCGCAGAAACTCGGTCTAGACTGGAGAGACATCAGGAGATCGAACGAAACGAAAGCATGACCGCCCACGAAACCTTGCAGCGACAAACGATTGCATTTCAGAAGCTTCAGGCACGACAGCACTCGATCAAAATGGACTATTGCAGTACTATCCGAGATCTCAAGACTCAAGTCGAAACCTTGTCAGCCGAATCTCGTGCGTTGAATAAAGACTTGGCAGCACGAGAGGACGGCGTGGAAGCAGCCCTCACAGCAGCTAAAGCTCAGCTCCAGGAGCAGACAAAACTAGCCATACTCAAACAGGAAGAAATGACTCGTAGAATGACAGGAGAACTTCAGGAATGCAGGATGGATCTCAAGGCGAGCACTGGCCGGTGGGTGCGAGCTGAGACGCAGTGTGGGTTGCTGCGAGTTTGCATCGGGCATTTAAATTGCTATCTCTCAGAGGTAAAAGAAACCTGTAGGATGCAGCTTGCTGACGCTGAGTCTTCTCAGCTGAGAGTAGGCAATCCACATATTTTGGCTCAGGTCACGAACGAGTCGGAACTATGTGTAAACGAACATCTGAGCAGTCTGGACGCGTGGTTCGATGAAGTGATATCGGGCGATCAAGTGATTCGCGAAGCCTCGAGCCCAGCGGACCTTTCGCCGGAAAGTACCATCGTTTCTGACAACGCTCGAGGCGACGATTTCGCCGCACGCTCATCGCTGCTGAGGACGTTGACGGACCTGAGTGCTCTGACGAACGAATTGCTCGTTGTGTGTGAGAGTGCATCAAATTCCGAAACCCGATCCAACAATTCATCAGCTGAGAAAGCTGAGCATGCCCTGGAACTCCATGAAGCGAGCGAGGATACGAATGACTTGGAGCTGGAATTTAAAGACCCCCACGACGCAATTCCCGCTGAAAAGGAAGCTGGCAAAAAGCAGAAGACGCCAAAACGAAAGGAAAAGGCGTCGGGTGAGGTTGTCCAACTAAGGTATGCGCTGCTCGTTGTATGATGCTGATCCCCATCCTAAAACTCACAATGCCACGTGAATGTCCTACCAGAAAAATCGTGATGAAGTTGAAAGAAGCCCTTGATGCAAAGGACGACATGTTACTGTTCCTAGATGGGAAAGTTAGGCGCCTGGAACAGTTCGCATCCACTTAATGGCATTGAAATTTTGATGTTATCATGAACTACGATGATGACGGATGCGCTTTACAGCTTGAGTGAGGGGCGTGCACGGTGCACTGCCGGAAGTCTAACAAGCTTTTGCTTGCGGGCCACGCCTTTGGAAGTGAAGTGTGCGGAACTTTGGAGTCAGTGGCTTTCTTCATACGGCAGGCAAAAAGCGGATTCGTAGATCTTGTATCTGGATACAGCAGGCCACTAAAGCAGCCGATAACTCAGGAGGCAGAGCTCGTTGGAAGCAAACCTACAATGTATACATTAACGAGGTGTCACCTATTCAATATATTGCACAAAACATACAAACGAGTACCTGTAGTACAAAATTCGGGTACATTTGATTTTTTTTACAGCTAAAAGCACAAACCAAGCTCTGCGCAACATGAAAGTGGTAAGGCGCCGTCCTCTCGTCACCTTCGGCCGCTTCTCCCCGGTCCCCCAGCGACCCCCTCTCGTTGCCTACATGCTCTCCAAGTAGCTCTGCGTCTCCTGTACCTCACCCTCGTTTTGTCTCGCTCAACGATGCGCTGTAGATCCAGTTAGGCGGCGCAAACGATGGACTTTGCCACTTTTTGAGCCTTGGCGGCTTCGAGATGCTTCTGGACTGCAGCGTCAAGATGCAGTCGCTCCAGAGAAGCCCCAGACAAGGCGGGGGCTCGATCTATCGCCTACAGCTGCCGGCGCTGAGTTCCGTGGACGTGGGGGCTCTGGACGTGGTGCTGCTGTCCAACCATCTCACTCTACTGGCTCTGCCCCTGCTGACTGAAGTTCTGGGCTTCAAGGGGCAAATCTACGCCACGCAGCTCACTATGGACTTCGGTCGGGTGTTTCTGGAGGAGCTGGCAGCTCTGAATCGAGACGAGCAGGACGCTGTCTTCACTTTTGAAGCGGTGGCCGACGGAATGGAGACGGAGATCCCCATGTTCTCGTTGAAAGAGATCGAGAAGTGCTGCAAGAAGGTTTGCTGTGTGGAGTACAGTGAGGTGAAGCCGTTGGCGTACGGTGTGCAGGTTACAGCGCTCAGCTCGGGGTACAGCTTGGGAGCTAGTATCTGGCTCGTGGAAGGGCCGAACGATAGGTTGGCGTATGTTGCTGCGGCCTCGGGGGACTATAACCGACATCCGAAGGAGCTGGACTTGCTTCCCCTGGTGGACTGCGAGACGCTGCTGCTGACCGACTTGAAGCCGGATCGTGACCCGCATTCCAACACGGAACGCATGGTGGAACGTGTGCTGAGTGGAGTGACCCGCGTGCTGGAGCGTGGGGGCGTTTGCATTGTGCCCACGTCGCCTTGTGGCGTGATGTTTGATCTCGTGGAGGCTGTGTATGCGGCGTGCCTTCACAACAAGCAGAAAGTCCCGATGTACTTCATCTCGGACCATGCTTCGCGTGTTATGGAGTTGACGCAACTTGGAGCCGAGTGGCTATGCGAGAAGAAGGTTGAGAAGTTGTACGCTGGTGAAGATGCGTTCCTGCATGAGTCGCTGCTGAAAAACAACTTATTCCACGCTGTCGCCGATGTTTCGGCTGCCACGGCCGCTGCCTTCCAGGTACGCTTATCTGTAATTCTAAAATATGGGGGAGCATTCGGGACACTAATTCCATGGCTGTGCACAGAATGGCAGCATCCTCTTCGTAGGCCACCCGTCTCTCAAGTTTGGACGTGCTCCGGAGTTGATTCAGATGCTTGGAAATGAAAGTCGCAACACTGTTCTTCTGATTGGTACGTTAGGACATCAGAACAATCGGATTCCATGGGCACAATTAAAATCTTACGAACGTGCTTTTGTTTTTGCAATAGACCCGTCCGTGGATGCTACTGCAGCCTTCGCCCCCTTCCAGAATCTTCAGATTGAGAAGATTACGTGCCCCATTGACCCGCGACTGAGCTGCGGCGATGCCAACCAGTTCATCGCACGTTGCTGTCCGCACAATTTGATCGTCCCGCACGAGTATACCATCGCGCCACCAGCGAGTGCGGTAGAAGGAGCTGAGATGTCGTCGCACTTTTCGCGAGTTCTTCCTCTCCACGAGCTGACCTCGGCAAAAACAAAAACGGAGCTGCTTACGTTCCCTATGAAGCAGTTCGAGCCCATCGTTGTCGAGAAGACGTCGAAATACCTGGATGGAAGACTTGACCCCAAGGTACTGCTTCTTCCTGTGTTGTGCAACCTGAAAGCTGTATAGCCTAATGCATTCCGTGCTTTGCTTTGACCATCCATCATAGCTTGCAGCACAAGCTACAATTACTGAGGTAAATGGGAAAACTGCAGCTTGTGTAAGTGGCGTGCTTAGCGTAAAGCGGAAAGCTTTCGTGCTGGAACCACCTCCAGTTGCCCCCACCGTGCCAGATGCTATCGAAGATTCAAAGCTGAAGGGTACAGGAAAGCGCAAGGCGTCATCCATCTCAGATGATACCAACAGCACACTCCAGAGCGTTGACTACAAGGAAAAGAACAACCTCCTCTTGGGCCAAGTGGATGAAGATAAGCTGATGAAACAAGTGAAAACGGTACGTCACCTCGCCGTTCGAATGCAGCCTTGCAAGATCTTTGCTGACAATACTTTTTCACTGCTGTTTTATTGCACTCAGCATGATCCACAAGCCCAAGTCTACATTTCACAGGGCCAGGGAGACGCAGACGTGTTCATGAGTATCCCATCGCTTGATGCCCGCATCACATTGTGGAAAGAGATTGGAAAGACACTCGTTGAGACTGAGAAGGAAGAAGCTCGTGTCTTGCTGACATCGTTCATCCTGGCGCAGCTGGTAGTGATCGCCCAGTCCTAAGCAGGAGACAGAGTGCCGGTTTGAGTGTGCATAATGTTGTTTCGCAGAATATATGGCACCATCCATATCCAGAACGAACCCGAGTGTTTTCGCAGTGCGGCACCTTGACGGACGAAGCGTATTTTTGGCTGGACTGTGTTGGTTTAGCTCTGCTTCTGATCCGTTCAAGCGGCGGCGCGATTTGCTGTGAAGATGGAGAGGGTAGAAGATGGCTCCAGCATGAACGTCGTTCCGTCCATGTTTCATGCTGGTACGTGGTCGTGTCTTGAACTGGCGTTGCCTTGCATCAGCAGTCATTCACGCACTTCTTGCGGTTCGCAGGTATTTCAAACAAGTTCACAAAGCGCCACGTTGGCAATTTCCGCGATACGACGCTGACAGCGGCTTCTGCTGCAAAACAACGAGCGGAGCGGAAGTTGGAACGACAAGCAGATGCGATCGAGAAACAGCAGCAGAAGATTGACGATGAGGTAGAGGACTACGTGGTCACAGTGCTTTTCTGCATCTATCGGATTATTGACGAGCGTCCTGTGCTATTGTGACCGAGCAGATGAAGAAGATCGCGGAGATCACGCAAAATCTACACCGCCAACAGCTTCGCGAGGCGAAACGTCTTCGAAATCGATTGAACTATGCAGCATCCAAGATCCAAGCTGCTGTTCGACGTCATTTGGTACACGTGCATCAACTGAAGAGAGACGCCGCCGCGATCATCCAGACGGTGTCGCGTGGATTTCTAGCTCGACGTTTGTGCTGCAGGTTGAACTTGGAGCGCGAAGAGTACCAACAAAACTGCTCGTCGGTGACTATCTCGAGGTGTATTCGGAGATTCACAGGTCGAAATATCCGCGCTAGAGAGATCGAGTTCAGGTGTACAGCAGCATACACCATTCAGAGTATGGTCCGAATGGCTGCCGCTCGGTCTTACGTCCAAGAGCAGCGGCGCCAGCGAGAAGAAGCAGAACTCCAGCATCGAGCAGCGATCGTGATCCAGTGCAACGCGCGGAGTTTTATGGCTCGGCTGATTTACCTCGATGTACTCTACTTGGTCTGTCGGATCCAGGCGGCGATGCGTGGCTGCCTTGTTCGGAGACAGTTGCGGTGGCTTCGAGTTTCGGATGTGGACTCCATCTCCAAATTGCAAGCTCATGTTCGAGGCTTTTTAGTCCGACGAAGGTTAGAATGCGAGCAAGACTACGTTGATCGCGACGGAGTCCGTTCTTTTCTCCCAAGTAGTCGATCAAGTCAAGGCTCGGTCCAAGAAACGGGACAGGGTACACAAGCAGATTTTGGGGCATCCGAACGAAAGCTGGAAGTTCGTGATCGTGTCGATGGAGGACTTCGCACAGCGCGGGCATCTTCTTTCTCGTTTGTGAGGGAGGAAAAAGTTGGAAAAAATGGCATTTCATCTCTTGTGAGGTCCTCTACGGGCCTTGGATGGCAGCCTACTGTCGAACCAGCAATTAAGCGGTCGTACTGGTTGCCGGCTGGGGCTAGCTTCGATAAACGGCTTCCGGTGCTACCAGTGCCCAAGCGTATGATGGCGATCGAACGTGTGACAGCGGATAATGGAGACCTTCTTGGAGATGAACTTCGACCCATCAACCAAAGTTGGACACCTAAGAAGCGTCCGCATCAGAAACCTTGCCCAGTTAGATTGAGTCCTGTGGTAATCCCGCCGGTCAGAAGCGAAGGCGGTGACCCTAGCTCGAGTGAATTGAAGGTTGAAGAAGAAGATACAAGCCGGTTGGAGGACCGTCTTCGTCGGCAAGAAGAACTTAAACAAAAGCTACAACTTCGGAGAAACCAGGAAAAGCGCCAACAAGACTATGAACTCAATCTAAAGCGTGAAGCCGAGGTAGGATACCAGTACTCCTCCTACGATGTCCAACTTTGCTCTCACCAATTGTATCGTGTTCTCCTCTTTGAAATGCAGAATGAAGCAAATGAGCGGAAGTTGATGGAGCGCGAGGAGAAAGCGGTACGTCTTCAGCTTAAAATTCTGCGTCGGCGTTCAAAAGAGGGCAAAATCCGACAGGTGACAGCCGACCAACGGCGAGAAGAGCGGGAACGACTAGCCATGGCACGAGAAGAGAGACACGTGCGCCTTCATATCAAGTTTCGCGCTCGCCAAAGGGACAAGAAGCGACAGCAACTTACTACGGCATCCACAACTACGAGTGAGTCGGAATCTCAACCCCCATCAACTTCTTCAAGCCGGCACGAAGGTCACAATCGTCGGAAATCATCAGCCACCAAGGCTCGCAAAACCAAGTCGGGATTAAAAAAAGCAGGCAATGTTAGTAGTGATGTTGACGGTGATATGTCGTTCCTCGACATCAACTTCACCATACCATCCTCAATGAAGCAACCAGGTATCAGCACTCGAAGCTCGCAGTCCAAGAAACCCCGCCTGAGCAGCAGTACACATGGACTTTCGAAGAAGAGGCCAGCTGGAGGTAAGAGCAGACGGAAGATCCCTTCGAGTAGCACGCCGGGGCGTGGAGTGACCCCTTTGCCAGTTGAGACAGCAGCAGAGGAAGACGATTGTGGCTACGGCGACGAATTCGACGACGTTGTGGACGAAGCAGCCCTCAGCCACCTGATCTGTTGAGAGTAACATAACAAAGCAGATACATAGTAAGGTCTAAACAGAAACGCCAAGCGCGTTGTGACTTATTCAAATGTTCTTTCGAGCAGATACGCCGCACTCATCTGCATTTTCCGCTTAACCGTCCATGCGACGGAACAGGTAGAGGTATCCAGCGCCAAGTGGCGGTTCCTCCGATACAGCCACCTTGTCGTCGTTGAAGATAATCCAGCGGCCTTCCTTCTTCATGTGACAGACATAGTGGCCCGAGTTGGTATTCTTGCCGACGTGGCTGACAAAGCCCATAAGAGAGTAGTCACCAACGGCCTCGCTGTCCAAACGCTTCGCTGATGAGCCAAAATCACCAGAGGCAGCTGCTGACACCGCAGACTCGCTGTCGCATTGAGCGACAGCACCGTCCAGATCGTCCATGTGACTGAACAACCACTCAGCGGCACGGTCCGGGTTGCTATCTGTTTGCTTGAGCGCACACTTCGCATGGGGCTCAGCGAAGCCCATTGCCATCAGATTAGATACGTGTTCCATGTTGACGGAGTCAACTTCAGCCTTGGGAGCTGCACCTGCCGGGGCTGGCGGATCGTTAAAGTCCGGGTCTTCCATATGACTAAAAATCCACTCCATAGCAGCCTCAGCATTGGAGTTGCCAGTCGCCATCGCTGCACGTTTGCATCCATTCTCAGAGAAACCCATTGAGACAAGTTGAGCTACAAGGACTTCGTCCACTGCATCCAACACAGCGGGTTCAGGCGCAGCACTAGCAGCAGGGACTTCAGGTAGCTCCTCCTCGCCGTCGACAAGGCCCTTGGACACGAACCGGTTCAGTGAGAACTTCTCAGGCACCTTCACCTCAACTTCCAGTTTCTTGGGCGTCCAGTCTTCAGCCACGTAGAAGCGCCGCATTTGCACAAGCAAATAACGCGGGAACGAGCGAAAGCGAACCGTCTTCTGCGCCTGGCCCTTCTTGCCGGTTGCCGGGGACAAGAAGTCTTCAAAAATCTCGGGTGCCAATGTCTTCTCAATGCAGGCTTCGAGCGGAACGTTAGGAATCACGCGTTCTTCGCCCTCCTTGGACTCAACCTTCTCGTTGTTACCAAGACGCTGGCGCTTTTGCTCAAGGACCTGGTAAGCACTCACCTGCGTGGCGTTGTCTGCCGCCTCCAAGGGGATCTGCAACTGAAGAAGCATGTCGTCACGAGGCACATATTTCACCTTGTTGGAGGCCATGCACTGCACGCGGTCCTCCAGCTTAAACTTGAACAGGTTCGCAGTCGGCAGCTCCGTACTGGTGGCACTGTCTCCAGGAAGCAGTGGTCCCAAGCGGCTCGCACCAACACGCTCTGCACGCGTCATGAAGTCGAGCAGATACTGAAGATACTCTACAGCATCTTGCTGCTGCCCAGTAGAAAAATCCGGGTGGCCCTTACCGATAAGGCCGCGGAATGTGATCGGTCGTAGGTCCACATTGTGAATATCATCCTCTTCAACTTCCTTGCTGGTGTCCTTGGGCGTCAAAAACTGCTTCTTGTATCGGTCCGTCAGCGTCGCGGTCGTGAGTTTAGCAAACTGCGCAGCAAAATCGTCCACCGGCAGCGTCGACGGTGTGTCAGCCGTCGCGAAAATCTTGTCCGAGCCCTTGAAATACCGTTCGTGCACTTCCGGCAGCGCCAGCAGCAGCTGCAGCACCGAGTTCATGTAGCAGCTATTTCCCAAATTCTTGAAACCCATGAATCCAGCTCCAGAAACCGGCACCAACTTCTTCCCCGCTTCCGTCACGGCGTCAAACTCATAGGACAAGTTCAGTCCCACTTGCAGTTCATTCATCGACTTGTCCGTCTTCTTCAAGTTGTTGACGTTGATGTCAAAGTGCTCCAAATGCTTGGCCAGCAGCGAGTTCTTCACCATGTCGTCCTCATCCGGTGCGTAGCTGTACACGTCTCCTCCTTCGGCCGTAATCGTCCCCAGCTTGACCGACAGCGGGTACACGCTTCCCGTCTCAGTAAAGTGCGTCAACGCCGCTCCGCAGCCCCCGGACCCATCCCAGTTCTGTCGGCCACAACCAATGTAGCCATCTGACAGGTTCAGCCACAGGTTCTCCTGCTTGTCACAGTCCGGAGCTTGGCACTTCCAGGCCGCAGGGTTGGACGCGATGTGTGGCGGGTTCGGCACCTGCTCGAGGTGCTCCGCGTACTTGGTGGGCTTGAGTTCTTCCTGCCAGGACGCCACCTCTTCAGTGACAGTGTTGCCTGCATGGTTGAGCACAGCTTCAGCTGCTTCCTTGAGCTGAGGAGGGAGGCTGGGGGAGTCCAGAGCCACACGGGCGAGCTCCTGCTGCTCAGGGCCCAGTAGAACGATGGCCAAAGTCTTTTCAAGCTCGAACTTGTCTTCCACGGAGGCTGCGAAGCCCCCGGCGCCGCCGATCGCAAGCTTCGTGGGGGGTTCTTCGGTAGTCGAACCGGTAGAATTCTTGGGCTTCCGTGTGTGCTGCTGATGCAGGTACAGGGCGGCCCCGACGGCGTCGGACGAGGCGTCGAGGATTCCGTTGCGGTCGAAAGGGAGGGACGAGGCCCCGTACGAGAGGAAGGAGCGCAGGTTCGTGTACAGACCCGAGCGGGAGAGCGCCGAGTCGAAGGACAAGACGCACTCGTCACGGTACACGCGGTCGGAGGCCCGGGCCACGCGCACGTGAGAAGCTGCGGACTGCAGACGGAGAGACACTTCCGCCATTTTGAGTTGAGCTTTCGGTAAGATTCCGGTTCTGAAGGTTGTTGACGAGGAGAAGATACAATTTAGTGTGTACCACATAACGGGAAAGATCCTACAAAGATCAAGTCAGTACTTGAAGTGGCACAACTACTCCGACAACTACGAGAGCAGCGCCCCGGCCGAAAAATGCCCATTGGCTATTTATAGCTGCCGAGCGAAGCGAAGGCGGCCCCCATTGGACAAAAATACCACGCGGGCCCGAAGGCCGAAGGCGGAGGCACCTCAACCTGGAAGCGTCGCGCCACCAACAGACCATGCTCCCACCGCCGCGTAGCGGCGGCGAACGCTAGTCCTAAACATCAACTGTACCAACTCGTCGGTCTGTTAGACGATAAGCACTCTAGCGTGCGCTTTTTAAGCCACACAATTGGATAAAATGCTGCCGAGCGAAGCGAAGTCGGCGCCCCGGTTGGTTAAAACTGCCTAGCGGGACTGAAGAGCCCGCCCCTTCTTTCCTTCGTCGGCGACCATCACAGCGAATGAGGGGAAGCAGGCTTGATTAGCTCCATTGGGTTACACTCCAGGAGGATTGCTCGCTGGAGTGCCCAATTGAGTTAGACTCGTTGGAGTTCCCTAATGATCAGTCCTACCACGGGACAAAGCCTTATCAAAGGTGAAACACCCGTCCTAGAAGGAATTGCTAGGATAACTAATCAAGTCTGCGAAGACGTTGAAGAAGAGAGAAAAAATCTCGCCGGCAGGTCGAGCTGCTTCTTCCTGGCGCCTGGCGCAACGTCGTCGTGGAGCATCGGGCTCTGAGCTTGAGCTCTGCGGGCGCAATCAGGCGCTAGTACGTCTTGGAGTTTCAGGCTCAGAGCTTGAGCACTGGGGAGGCGAATCGGCGAGTGATCCAGATTCCCTGCTCTTCCCCCCGTTCGGAAAAACCGGTTACGAACTTGTGGCCCACGCCAGTCGTATTTAAATGAACACCTTCCGGAGCCGAAAACGTAGGTAGCTCACTTACCAACCAAACACGGCGAGTAGTGCAGCGAGCCCCTGCGAGCGGAGCGGGGGAGCTTTCTGCTGCAGCGAAGCGTAGGTAGCCCTGCGTAGTAGTGGAGCGAGCTCTCGGGCGAGCGGCACGGGTACCAACGAAACTATTTCCGCCGCGTAGCGACGGCACTTACCTAGTGGAAGGTGCAATACAGGGTAAACAAATGCACTGTAACTCGTCATTGATCCACAGAAATGACCAATCGAAACAAAGTTGTGCCTACGGCCCGAAGAAGCTCTGAAATTTCACAAAGGACAATTGAAAAACATACCTAACGTAAAAGCCGGCAAATACCTATCCAGTCACTGTTCTCGTTGTTGGCGTTGAAATGCTGCATGGTCAGAGGGATCCAGGTCGGTGACGGTCTTCTTGAGTTGGCTATATTGCGTGTTGCACATAATACGGATAGCATACAAAAGCTGTTTCAAAGCGAACTTGAATACACGGGACGACAGTATTTAGTGTTAATAACAGTAAATTTCAACAAGCGTCCCCAAGCGTTCTGGAGGAGTTCACATGAATTCATGTGTTATTAACACTAATTTTGAACTAGCGCTTATTTGTGTATCCAATAATGAGCGTTAGTCAGATGCACGACACCTTCTTGCTCCAACACCCACCTGATAAATTTTGATTTTCTTGTTTCGTTACGACGTGATGAATGCTGCGCTTTCGTTTGCCAACATACCCCGGTTTCAACGTCTTGTACGGGTTAGTATCGGGTAAGTTGGAAGCTTCTTCTTGATCCATCCACATTAGTAGTCGAGCCTACTTCATCGGCAAGACGCTGAGCTCTGGCCATGGCGGCAACGATAAAGCGGAAAAACAGTATACTTAGGTGCTCGTGGCGTTGGTATTAGCGCTTGGTTAGGTTTCCGAGAGACTTACTTGAGGGAGAGGGCTGGTAGCGCACTGTAAGGCCATTTCCAAGGGAAATCGCTGTAATTGCGTGCTAAAACAAGGCGAGATACATTGCGTTTCCGATGAAAATCGCTGTGTTTTCTGAGGTAGAATTCTTCTCGTTTTCTATGTATCTTGCATCAATAGTGATCCAGCCCAACTCGCTGTAAGACTTTGGCCGCGCTTGGGATCAGTCTCGCTTTTGCGGTCCGTGACTACCCCC